>JAPYYW010004755.1:0-10438 GCA_030522545.1 Cremastinae sp. A BG-2022a
GCTTCAAAGTGTTTTTTTGATTTTTCGAAATCGGTTGATTTACGAAAAAGATATCGAAAATTCATAGTGTCCCACTTCAAGTGGCGCGTACTGTATATACATCAATGCTGATGCCGTCGCGAAGCTCGGGCGCATCGACAGCGGCGACGACGCGATCGAAACGGACGGACGACCGGAGAGACCTTTCAGACGTTTCTTAGACTCCGGAGAGATCGTCGAGTAGAAAGATCGATGGAAAAATCTCTCGACTCTATATACCCGACTCATAAAAGTAGGGTAAATACACCGCGCGCCGGGAAGCAATTTAAAAAACTCTTTTCATCGATTGTCATCCTACTTTGGAAATTCGACGGAAATTGTCGTGTACGCTCTTAACGAGATACGGGATACAATTTACTTATGTCATTAGACAAACTGCTAAATAAGGTTCACCTTTTTTGTAATCATTAACAGTTATTTTTCGATATACTGAATTTTTTTTCGAAGATATTTGTTATCCTTTTTTTTCAATTTTATATATTTCAATAGAATATTTTTTGGACGAGGGTTTGGCATCACTTGAAAAATTATACCATATATACGGTATTTACGAAAAGATTTTCGTATTTTGATATTAAGGATTTTATGAACAACTTATTTTTAAAAATATGAAAATTTGATCGATTCTTGGTATATTATTTACAAGTATATGAAAAAAAAAATTTCTGCCAAGTTTCGAATAGTTTTATCGAATGGTTTAAGAGTTTTGACAAACTTTATATAGCATCAGGAATGGGCAAAGCTCGATACTTTTCTGATAAATGTCAATTTTTCAGTAGATATAATCTTTATTGCCCCTTTAATGAAATTAGCATCAAGCATTGAAAAATTTTCATTTCTCAGAAAAGTATCGAGATCTGCCCATCCCTGTATAGTATAGATATAGATTTATAGCATTTGTTCTTCATGGAAAATACATATACATTTTTTCTAAATATGAATTTAAAAATATGAGATGTTTGTGAACTTTTTTTCATACTTAATTTCAAAATGTGTTACTAAAAATTTTCTTTATAATTTGTTTAAGCCATAAAAAATGTTTAAATTTTTATAAAACAAGCAACAACGCGACCGCTTTTTCCTTTTCGACATATTTAAATTAATTTTTTGTAATTCTTCTATAGGCGTATATTTCATGTAACCTCGCATAATACGCTCTATTCCGATGAATTGATTACATACTTTGTTTCTTTTTTAAATAGGATATTTGATTGAATAAACTTTTAAAATTAAAAAAAATTTTCAAAAAATTTTGCGAATTTTTTTTTTGAGAACGCTGGGTCTTGTATAAACCCATGAAATTTTTAATTAGCCATGTCTTACCTTTATCTTGACGAAATCAGCTTTTTTAAGGGTGATTCATTTAGAGACGATACGAATCTCCCTAATTTTCTGCTCGCAGTATGTTCCATGGGCCTCGCACTTCATTTCACCACCACACCACACAAAACTCAATATTTTTTGTATTTTTAAAAATCAAGTTATGAAAAAATTAATTATTCAAAGCAAAACCGCTATTTAAAAAAATGTTCGTTCGAATTTAAAAGACTGGATACGTTTAATGTAACGGAAATAATACAATATGTAGAATAAAATAACAGGATCGAGATTATTTGTATCAATTGGACAGCACTTTCATCGAAACCGACTTTTTTTTGAAGATTTTGAGATGATATTATAAATTAGAAACACTACATTTTATACACTTTTCGTATGATTGGAAATTACACTGGAACTGACGGCTCAATTGAACGTGTCGAATTTCTACGAAATGTTTTTCGATAACGAACTACCTTGGAAGACCCGACACGTCTTACCCCGACACTTTATATCGTTCTACTGATTTCAAATTGAGTCGAAAAATACGAACAATCAACGCCGTGTTGGGTTTTTCCCTCGACTTCGACGATACCATATAATCGAGGTATATATTCTCAAAAATTTTGAATTTTTTTTTCCTTGTTATGTCTAACGAACTTCCTCTTTTTTTAAATGTTTACGATCCCCGAACTATTCAGGTATATTTGTCCACATCCACAGACTCGTTCATTAAATATTTCAAATTCGCAAAAATTTTAGAATTTATTTTTTTTTCCATTTTAGAAGCACAAGCAAAAACGCGGCCGTTTTTTCCTTCTTGACATGTTTGAATTGATATTTTGCTGTTCTTCTAGGCGGACAATTCATATATAACTTTGCATAATGCACTCTATTCCGATTAATTGATTATAGGTTTCATCTCTTTTTTTTAACATATAGGATACATGCGCACCGAATTAAAAAAAAAGTATTTTGAAACGATAATATAAATTAAACATACTAAAATATTCACTTTTCGTATGATTGAAAATAACTGGAACTGACACTCGATTGAACTTGTTGAATTTCTACGAATTGTTTTTCGGTAGCTAACTACCTGGCGAGACCCGACACGTCTTACTCCGACACTTGACACCGGCCTACTGATGCCAAATTTCGTCATAAAACCGAACAATTAAAACCTTAATCGGTTTTTCACTCGACCTCGATCGGTCACCATGGAAACAATTAATGACCGAGGGATTAACGAAAATTTGAAAATTTTTTTTCCTCGTTACGCTCGACAAATTTTCTCTCTTTTTTTCATGTTTACAATCCCCAAACTATTCAGGTATATTTATCCAGGTATGCTTGGTATATATAATAGAAAATTGTGTTGCAAATTCTTTTCACATGAGTTGAGAAAATTAAGCGTGTTCAAGGACCTTCAGACTGATTTTTCGAAAATGGAAAATAGGCAAATCTCAAAATTTCAAGTTGCGATATCTTTTCGTGTCCTCGACGATATCGACTTCATATTAGGTAATTCCTAAACATTTTTGCAAGACGAAATAAATGATTCAAACATCAAGGTCATTATTTCGAAACCACCGGACATTGAATTTTTCTCTTATGAATAGAAATTAGCTAAAATTTAATGCACTCCGCATTATGCGCTCTATTCCAATGAATCGATTAGAAGCCTCATATCTTTTTTAATATAGGCTAGAATATGTTCACGTTGCCAATTGATAATAAAAGTAAAACATAAAATTAACAACTTTTTGGCAACAGGTTGAGTCTGAGGTTTACGAAATGAACGTTAAAAATTTACTTTTTACTAAGATTGTCTGGAATTTGGTTCAAAGCATCTCAGTATAAAAGTGGCACAGTCATAAAAAGTTTTCATCTACTAAGCTCTAAGTTTTTTAAAAAGAATTTCATGAAAACGTTTATACGTTAAAAATAAAATTGAAATGAAAATAAAATAAGATATATGTATAGTTGTCTCGATACAAACAAATAAAAATATTAATTACTTATATTTCATTTAAATGAATATGCTTAAAAACATTATTTCTTTCAAATTTAAAATCTCAATATATAAAGAAATGATGGAAAAAATTTCTATAGCAACTAATTTTTGTATTGTTTAGTATATACGTTCATTAAATGTAATTTCAGCAAATGTGCAAAATACACGTATAACTCAGTAATTTCTTGAGAATATTGCGAGAAAAATGTGCAATTTTTAAAATTTACCCACGCAGAGAATAAATACATATGTTAAATCAGCAATCTGCTTTTACACTATAAATATCTCAAAATTAGAGTGGTAAATATTTTTCAAGATATTTTACTTTTTCTATAATCATATTTCTTATACTTTTCTATTAAAAAAAAACAAATAATAATAATCCAACTAAATTGAGAAAAAAAATATCGAGATTTCTTTCTCGTTCAATGTCAGCTCGTCCTACCTAATTGCATCGGACATAGAGCTGGAGAAGTCTAGGATAATGGAGCTCGGAGTGACATTGCTGTGACAGGAGCACCGGTTACGACTGAACGGAGCAACCGTCCATGTAAATGGCCGTCGGAATATTGTAGAACAAAATCAACGACGCCGCCAACGCGACTGTGATTTCGATCTTGGACGAAATAAGGCACGGGGCATAAATCAGCTGCGCAAACATCGATCGAAACTAGAGCGTTCGGAACTTCCCACGCGCGTTTGGAAAATCACCTCGAGCTATCCATCAGTAATTCATCAATTTCTGGCCATTCCTCAACCGCCTCGGGAGATAAGCAAAAATTCTACAACATCGAATGATTCGACCAGTCATTTTTCTATTTTTTGTTTTTGCTTACTGTGCGAGTCATCGAGGAAAAATAGATAAACCCTGGAACCTCCCATCAATTTTTTATCAGGGTTAGAACCACGCCTGTTCAATTATATAAACTTACTTTATATATGAGCAATTCTACCTCAATTCAACGATGATTTTAGAATGACCTCTTCGATTTTTTTAATTTTTTTATATATTATTTTAAATGCTAAATAAAGTATCCATGCCAATTTTTAGCCCTCTATCTTGACGCGTACAGAAGTTTCGTAAATCCGTAGCTTCTACAATAGTTAAAATATCGTAATTTTATGGGTGGTTTTGTTTTTTGATTTTTAATGTAATTAAAAAAAATTACAGAATGAGAAAAAAAATTTTTAGTGTCTTATTTTTAGCCGTTTTAAGCTCAAACATTGAATTTTCTTTCAATCGGACCCCTTCGATTCTTTTTTTTTAATTCCCAAGATTGTACGTAAAAAAAAAAATTTTTTGAGCCCAAACTAGAGATGAGATTAAGTTACGAAATTTCAACTATTGTAGAAACTGTGAATATTTTAAGAAATTTATGAATCTTCTGTACGCGTCAAGGTAAAGGGCTGAAAATTGGCATGGATATTTTATTTTGCATCTACAATAACATATGAAAAAATTTAAAAAAATCGAAGAGGTCATCCTAAAATCGTCGTTGAATTGAGATGGAATTGCTCATATAGTAAAGTGTTTACAGTATAGAATAAAAATTAAAGCGAAAGTAAACGTTGAAGTATAAATATAATAAAGTTAATTTGAAAATTTTGTATTTCGTATTTTAGGAATGACCCGGAGCTCAAAATATTGATTTCTGCAAATGTTATCTGCCTGTTTATTTGCAAGTTTCAAATGTCTATCTATATTTTGGATTAATTTGAATAAATTGAAGGAAAAAAAGAAGAAGAAAACAAAAAATTAGAAAATAATTTATTACTCGAAAACGGGCGAATCAATTTGAATAAATTTTAAACACTTTCTAGAGGCATACGTGAAGGTTATGCTTGGAAAAAGTAACATCTCATAATCTTTAAAATATACTCATTAAAAACATTAAGCTATATTTTTTTAAACTTTTATTTTCTTCATGACTAGGTTTTAGAACAATTTTAAAATTAACTTTTTTAAAAATAGTTTTTGATGTACGATAATCATTGAAATCTTTGTATTAAAAGTTATGATAATTCTGATAATTGATAAAATAAATTTTGTAGAAAACAATATTTTGTAAATAATTTAATTTAGGCTAAGAAATTAAAAAAGTGCAAAAATGCTATATTAAATGTATAATCAATGTTAAAATGTGCAATCACTACAAACGAACGAAACGTCTGAGCCATTATAACCTGATGCTATTAAAAAGTAATAGAATAGCAGACGAGTAAAAATTTGAAGAAATTTGGAGAAGATCGATTTATTTCAACCTTTGTACCTTTTAAACAATCGAAATAGAAGGTGTTATTTGATTAATTTCAAGTTAAAGCAATACGTGATATTGAAAACAATATATTGTAAATAATTTTTTTTATGCCAAGAAATTAAAAGTGTAAAAATGCTGTATTAAATTAATAATTAATGTCAAAATTTGCAATCACTAAAAACGAGCGAAACGTCTGAGCCACTATAACCTGCTATTAAAAAGTAATAGAATAGGAGACGAGTAAAAATTTGGAGAAATTTTGAGCTGCTGTTAATCCTCGATTTGCATTCGTCGTTCTTGAACGAGACATTGATCGCTAAAACCTGGCAACCTTGAACGTGGGATTACGCAATTTAAGTTGCACGGGATGGCAGACGCGCGATAAAATGGTAAAAGAAATAAAAAAAAGGACAGAGAGAGAGAGAGAGAGAGAGAGAGAGAGAAACTCGTCCGACGATGGACAAACGCGTTGAGCTAAAAGTTGGAAGGCCACGGAGACTTTTTAGCGGGCAAGATTCAAAGGGAAACCCGAGTGTCTCGGGGCTCTCGCTCGAATCTAACGTCGTTCGGGCAGAAAACACGACGTGCGCAGAAAGAAAGAGGGTATTAAATATAAAAAGACGATTCAGCAAAGACTCGACGCTTCGCAGAAGGATTTAGCGTCGCGATTTTAATCTCCACTCGTGCATTTCTGCTCATTTTTTTCCCTCCTCCGTCAACAAGCAAAAAATGAACTTTCTCTCTCTCTTTTTTTTTGTTTCTCAAAATCCAACACAACGAAAATCAGATAAAGCGAAAAACTTGAAAATCTTCTCGTTATTATTCGATTTATGTATCTCTGCGCCAGGCATTCGGATTAAAGGCTTTATATTTGGCTTGGCTAGTCATCGAAAAATAATGAAAAAGCTTCTTTCCTTCAAGACACACTTCGGTGTGACATTTTTTTCGTCTTGGGCTTCAAAGTATTCCTTTCGTGCTCGTATTTCCAAGAAACGAATGTTTTTAGAAATTCGTACAATTCATACATAAGAAATACGTCTTTCAGTATTTGAATATCTATAAAGACACTTATATATTTGATTTATTTATTTCTTATAATATATTTATAAATTAAAAAATGTATTTGAAATATCACAATTAAATTATGGTTTGATATTTTAATGATCAAAACCTATCTTTCGAATTGTTTTGAAGAAATATTGGGTTAATGTTTAAAAAGTAAAGGCAAAAATCATTAAGGGAAATTATTTTTAACATAATTTTTTGAAAATTTATATAGACGCTCTTTGACAACTTATTAAAAGATTCGCAAAATTAGAGGAAGCTTAATCGAATAAATATCGATATATTAATTGTGTAAAATTGTAACTTTTAGCATGCGGTCTTATGAGAAGTTACGAAAAAAATAAAAAAAATTCTAATTAGAATTAGAATTTGGTCACAAGTTAGGTATCATATTAATTTCAACGTATACCAAATTTTAGCGAAAAAAGTTGAAAAATAATTTTCACGTGCGAGAAACGATCGAACCTTCTTAATAATAAATTATTCGATTGTTCTGAATTACTATGAAATTTTATGCCAAGATTATTTATAATAAACTTTTTAAAAAACTTGAAAACAAACAAATGCGTACTAATGAAAAAATGAAGCAACGACCATAATACACAAAAAATAAAAGGCTTGGACATCAAAACTTTCTATTTTACTTTTAAGTCAATATTTTTTAGTATATGTTTTTTATTTGTCGATTGAATGAAAATTTAATCAATGGAATGAAGTTATTCGTTATTTCTGTGACTATATAAATTCAAACTCTGATAAATAATTTATACTATTCAAGAAAGTTCGGTTTCGATCGTTTTTGACACACATGTTTAACTGTTGGGATATTTATCTTGTTATTAATCAGTGACTAATAGTCATTGCTGCAGCTAAAAGTTGAACTTTGAATCATTGTTCAATTTGTTCATCTTCATTTATCGAGAAATCAAAGTGCAACTAGAAATATTGACGAAACATTCGCGATGGAATCTTACAGCTTATACGTGATAAGACTGATGATACATCTCGATGAAAAAAAAAAAAACAAAAGAGCAACGCGTGTCTGAATAAGAGAAGGTGTAAGGTATGCCCAAGTTCAGGTGAGTGACCTAACTCAGGAAGTTGTGTCTGCGGCATGTTAATGGCCCACCGATCGCCCTAATGGAAAAAACACACATTTAAATACGTTAAACACACAACCGCAACGAAATCGATTGAAAACCTGAAATTTTTTAACATATTTATGTTTATGTTTTTATCACACAGGACATTTCTCGGATTCCCATGCCAAAATTTTTTCCTCGATCTTGTGTAATACTTTTTCGGTATTCATTTCGAATTTGCTTTCTTTTCCTGTGAGAATAAATTTTGTATTTTTTTTTTTTTCAACAGAAGCGAAACAAAAAAATATACTCTCAACCAAATTCATTGACGAAAAATAGAATGTTAAATAGTTACAAATACAAAGTGCTGAGAAAGGAAATGTGAAAGATTGAAAAGACAATTTAAGGCGATTGTGAAGAAACAATATTGAGTCACCACCCTCTATTATTTTCTGACCAGCACTCAGTGCATTATCTGCCACGTTTTTTTTAAAGATAGTGTAACAATTATATATTCATTATTATATATAGAAATCAATATATTTTATTTAGATCCTATCTTTCTGAAATAAAAATATATTTAGTGCCAAAATAATTAGTATAATTGTAATTTTATGGTAAAATCTACACCGAGAAAAAAGTTTGTTTGAATCAATTAAATATATGTAGTTGACCCGTAATTAGACGATTCAATGTTACGATTGTAAAAATAATTAATTATTTTCTTCAGTAGATATCCTATACGTTTGTATGAAACAAATATTTGGTTTGTTAAAGTTAGTGGCATCGAAGAAAGTGCCTGTTGAATGAATTCAGTGAAATTTTTCAATGAAATAATTCATGATGCGATCAACTTGATGTAAATTTGAATCGAATAATTCAAACGAATAATTCAAATTATGTCTGTCAACTTAATATTTAGTTTCTTTCAAGTATATTGCGGATTTCCTTCAAATTAATAATTATTCCTTGATAAAATATGCCGTATTTGATCGATATTGGACTTGACAAAATACATCTTTTTAACAAAATAATCAAATTGTTTGAAAAATTAACAAATTGGATTTCTTGAAAATATGAATTAATTATCAATTATTTACCAATCAATTAATATATGTTACTTGCGGTCGCTAAAAAAAATAAAAAATAATATTTGTATTGTAACAAAATTAAGCGTGAAACTTCAATATCACATTTTAGCTAAAAAATTGTCAGATCGCACAGTGGGTTAATCGGTAAAGTGCTCGCTTTAAAAAATGTAGGTATAGGTTAGCCAGGTTCAAATCCCAACACAACCAAAACATTTTTTCCGGCACCAAGGATACCGAAAGCACTCAGGAAAAATACTGTGCTATCAAAAATGGCGAAAATCCGCGTAGCATAGCTGAATAATAAATTATTTTGTATTTTTCGCTAAAAAATATCTTTTTGGGGCAACTGAATTTAATTTTTTGTTTTAATCAACTAAACTTGAGTTTCGCCGCCCGTGTCTCTCGCTTTTTGCTTCGAGTCAAACGAAATTTATTCGATTCGAACAAACTTTTTTTCTCAGTGTATCGTGTGTTTCCTAAAATACACAATTTGCGAGAAAATGTGAAAAAAAAAGTTCTTTTATTTCGGCCCGGCAAATACTTCGTTTGAACGAGATCATTACAAGTTTTTTAAACTTCCTCATATTCTTTACTCCTTTTATTTGAAAAGTCTCGCGATAGGCGGCAAAGTGGACCGACGCGAAGATTAGAGCTGTAATTTTTCGTGCGCACACGTGAGATGCTAGGAATGAGAAAGCTCGTATAGTGTTTCTAATGGCGGTCCGACGATGATTACGGTGGCATGTAAGTACGCGTATACACACGCCACTATTGAAAATTCCTCGATAGTGTTGCGAGTACGAGCTGAGATAATAAAAGACAGATAAATAGGAAGGTGGTTATAATAATGCTCGAGAATCACTTCGAGATGCATCGGTGTGTGTTGCTTCTTTTCGAAGCTATTTAAAAATTCGACATCACAAATTGATCGTCCCCTCAATACGATATATATATTCCTCATCTATATACTACCGAAAGTTCATCGTGCTAGCGAGAAATGGAAGGATGAGTTTACTGTTATGATTGATGATCGGAAATGAGCGCGTCTTTCTTGTCTGAAAGAAGACCAAACTCGGAAATATTAGATTCTTCGGTCATGTGTTATTGCTTTCTCGCGGAGAAAGCTCTTTTGAAAAATAAAATATATATATGAGCTGGAGTGTCGATAAGTTTTAACAATGTCGCAGAGAAAGTTAGATTTGAATTTATGCAAATAAGATATGATTTCCGTGTCGATGCGTTATAGAGACAATCAATTTGATGATTGAGGCAAATTCAAACTTAAGGTGGTCCGATGATTTCTGGTTATCCAAGATTTTGTGATGAAATTTGGTGTATATTGAGATTAATATGTTACTTGTCTTGTGTCCAAATTTTAATATCATTCACTTGCTAGAAATTGAGATATTAATTCTTAAAAATGAGAAATTTTCGCTATCTATCATAAGCCTTATGTTAAAAGTCGTGATATTTGACGATAAATATTTCGATTTCTAGATAGTGAAGTATCTTTAAATTTGGCATACCTTCTAATATTACACCAAAGAACGTTAATACAAATTTTGAATC
>JAPYYW010004756.1:0-10429 GCA_030522545.1 Cremastinae sp. A BG-2022a
TCTCTCATTTCCATTCTCATAATTTCTTGGGAGACATTTTTTAATGTTCACAAGAGGGTATACATATTGAATCGATAATTTAAACAATCGAGTCTATAATAAGTTCAGTACAAAAGCAACTCTGTAGATAACTAAGTGTTACATGTACACTTGGAAAGCTCTCTTTCACAGCGGATTATCCATGAGCCATTGCCCCGCGCGGGCTTCGAATCGTTCCGCGGCTAGGAATAGAGCTTGTTAATTCCTAAGGATGTACTATAAGTTCATCGCCCTCCCTGCTCGTCTTCCCAGTCGCATTCTCATTTGTTTCAGCCCGACGTCACCGAGTATAACTCCGACCCTCGCGCTCCCGTTCCGACAGAGTGTAGCCGAACGATTACCGGATAATGACTCGGTGGAATTAGCGCGAGCTCGAATAACGAGACGCAAAAGGACGACGCGATGTTAAGCCAGGAAATTGCCATCGGGAGAAAAATTATCCGCTTGTTCGCTGGATTTCATTCACGAATAAATATTCGTTGCAACGAGCCCAAGCCTTTCAAGCAATTTGTCACAAAAGGAAGAGATTTGACAATCGAAAAAAATTAAAAAAGAAATTTTAACCTTAGATTTAGCATGTCATTTGACATAGACGTATGAATCTTAAATAAGTGGTTAATTTTATAAAATGCATGGTTATTGTATTTTATATGGATGTGTTTATTTACTTATTTATGCTATTTAAAAAGTTTAACGTTGCGGGCAACGTTGCCAAATATTTGATGAAACGATGAAGATCTGCGATTTGCAGCTAAAATTTCAATTGATTGTATTTTATCTTATTAGAAAGTTCGATAAAGGGTCCAAACTTTTTATTATTGCATATTTTTTAATGACGAATAAAATGAGAGGTTTTTTTATTTGCATCTACAGTCCTTAACAATACAAAAACCCAAATCATTTTACATAATTATAATTTTGGGGTATAATTGAGTATTAAAAAGCTCATTTTCAATTCAATTTATCTTGAAAATACCATCGACGACCCACCTCGATTTTTTTGTTTTAATAAATCGAGTATTACTCGATTAACTGATATACCCAATATAAAAATTTTCCGCGTACTTTCGTTTCGCTGGAGAACTGCCTCAAAGATAAAAGTACCCGTCGTAAGGAAAAGAAATCGTAATGGAAGGAGAAACGGGGGGGGGGTATAGAATTTAAAAGCGAGAGGTTCAAACGATCGTAAAAGTCGTGAAAAAGATTTGTTGTAAGTCAATGGGAGACGTTATATTGATCAGGTTTACCAAGGGAAAATGTATTTTACCTTTTGTTTCAATCTCGCGGAGGTTTTTTTAGTGGCCGGGGCTTGATGAGACCACGGAAAGCCGTCTGCTCTTTGGTATATCGTGGTCGGGGAACTGTAACAGTGGCAAAAGCGCCGAGCGGCGGTCGGCGCTTCATCGAAATTCCTTTCGCGTTGGCACAACCGCTGAAAGCAAACCCTCCAGCAGCTGTATCCCGTTTCTCCCATTTTCTCGCAATACGATAGCGCCCACTCTTCCATCGCCTTTCTTATTTCTTATTTCTCTCTCTCTCTCTCGTTGAAAGTCGAACGAAATCGGGCGTTGCGTCGTCCTCGACGGGGAGAGGGAAACAGATCAAGAAACGAGAGAGAAGAAAAAGGACAAAAAGCTCGCCCGGAACAGGTCACCCGAAGCGAACAGGTCCCGAGGCAACGTCCGCCCGCTCTCGCTCGCCAGTTCGTCGATCTTCAAGACAAATATTATTCCGAAAAATTGGATTACCCTTATCGGGTCTCGGCACACTCGCCGTTCTGCCACCTTGCTCCGTGCCACCGAGCTACGCCAGCATCAGGTGCATACGTGGCTGTCTATATATATATATATATACGTGTATCCGCGTCTACACGGACAGATTTTCGAGGGCGGTTATGTGTGGAGATTGGCAGAGCCTGGAAAGCCTCCGCGAAACGCCTCGCAACGTTTCTCCGCAGGGAAAGCTCGCTCCTTCTCATCCTCTTACCGTTTTTCGCTCGCTATACTTTTCTTCCTTTCCGTTTTCCCTGTTCCAGACACGGCTTACCGCAACCTCGTGCCAACGCTGCGCGTCGCGATTCACACTGTCGCGCATACGCATTCCATTTCTCACTCTGCTTCCTTTCTTCTCGCTTTACGCTTCCCGGTAAATCTTTCGGTTGTCAATTCGACCGCCAACTCAGACACTCGACGCCGAATACGACCTAACTTCAATTCACTCAGTGAGAACAAATATTTGTTGAAGCGACTGTAAAACGATTGAACGCAGCCTGATATGCGAGGTGGAAATTTTTTGTCAACTTCTCAATGTTTCGAAAAATAAAGATAATTAGGTTTTTTTTAAAATTATAGATAGATATGTGTGATCTATGATTCATCATTACATATTTATAACGATTTCACCCTCCTTTGCTCTTGTTCATCGATCATTAGGCTGTAAAAAATCGGCAGTATTAATTACAATAGGATGAATAGTTAAAAAAGTGGTGTTAATAATAACAGATTTTTTTTAGTAATAATGACACGCTAGCGTAAAAATTAACCGCTGTTATTTTCGTAATTCAACACCTTACAGATTCATTTATTTTTGGTAACTCATTGTCATGTATGTTATCAAAAAAAAATTGACAAGAATGAAATATTCTTGTCTCATTATTTTTGTTTCATTTTTATATTGGCTGAGATTTATTTTTATCTCATAAATCGATCTAAAAAGATAAGTACAAAATTTAACATTTTAAATGTAAAAGTAATTTATTTTAGCTTTGTTAGTATACGTAGACGTCACAAGATCACGAGATACTTGAGGAGACATACTGTCTCACGGAATACCAAATAATATATTATTTACAAGTATTTTTTTCAATATTGGTACAACAGTGATCTCTGAAAATAAAATATAACTAGGCGATGCTTCGCGCGTACTAAATTTAGCTTCTGGAGTAAAAAAATTGACATTTTGAGAATTTGATGGTTCATCTTCTACAAACTGTCAATTTACATCAATGAATTTTGTTACAATCACCATGGAAACAAAACGAATTTTTCGAGAGCTAATCAGAATCTTGGAATGTCTATTTCATTCTAATCGTGACAGTTCTATTTTACAAATAAGGATATAAAAAATTAAAAAGAAAAAAACTGATGCTCGTAATTCGAAATAATGCATTAAAATCTGATTCAACGCTTAATTATACAACATCCTAGAGTAATTTCCACTACATTATTATATTTACACAAATAAGTATATCTAAATAGCCTTTGGTTATGCGATTCTGCAATTGTCCTGTGTTTCGAGTTTTTGGCCCGTCAACGCAATTTATGGTGTAAACTTGATCGATGTTATTCAGAAACACACCGCCCATTAACACCGTGTTTTATACAAAATATTATGGATCTATATGTACCACTTGTGGTGTTAAATTGGTATTTTTTGTAACACCAAAATGTTTACAGTGTTCTGGATTTGACAGGAAAAATAGCGAATAAAAATGAACGACTTGAAAACAAAGAAAAAAGAGAAAAATGTTTTTGAACCAGAAAATATTTTGGTCTCAGAGTTATAGGAACTTGGAAGATTCGACGAATAAAGTTTTCTACCTATAACTACTCGGACTCGCTGGTTGTTGGAATAGTTGAGCGGTTCTAATTGAATTCTGGTGGAAAGCGCCTATCGATTTTAGGAGAAAAGTGGGCCGTCAACGGAGACGAACGACGGTGATCTACGACATCTGAACGAGGACACGCTACGTACACCAGCATCGGATGGTACATCTTCACAGAGAGTGATTCAGGATCCAAGTCTTCCTCGATGACGAATCCCAATTCGATAAACTTACTCGGTCACTCTCAGAATAATTTCCCATTTATTTTTATTATCGAGAAACTATCAATTACGTCTTCTGCACGAATGTACTCAAATTGACAGCTCGATAAATCTTATAAAAATAATTGAGAATAATAGGATCGGTTATTTTAATAATTGTCACAGAATTAAAAAAAGAAGAAGTCAGTTCTTTATATCTACGATCGTGACAGATATTCGATGAATCGCAGTTTCAGAATTCGCGAATAGCTGACAACCAGAAATTGGAGCGAAGCTTGGAGCAATTACTTAATCATGGTATTTTACGATGTGCCGAAATCAATGAGAGAAAATATCAGCAATGCGATCGCGGATATTCGGAGAAATTTCGGGTTGTCTGGATCGTCCTGTACGAGAGTATAGACACAAGCCGAGGAAATCCTGGGCCCGTCAAACCACGGGATTGCGTACGTGAATTCCGGATTGATTCAGTGCCCTCGTCGTCGGGTAGATTGAAACGCAAGCGTAACCGCCCACGTTCGGGGCCAACTGTGCCAGCCTAAAATCGACGCCGATATTCTCCGAGTTATGTATACGCGGGAACGAAGTACGTACACGTACACAGCCTTGGCAGCTATCGTACTCTCGGGTTTTGGACGTAACAGTTGTCGAAGTTTATGCCTGGCTAACTGGAGCTTAAACTAGTCAGGGGTCGAGTGGAGAGACAGTCGAATGTATATATATACATATATACGTAGAAAGCCGCGTACGGGCGTTCATATAGCTGGAAATAGATAGATAGTGCATGGAAAGGGAACGAGACAGTGAACATTCGCAATCTGAGCTGAAAGGTGGAAGATATACTGAGCAACCGAGAGAACGAATACGAGAGAGAGAGAGAGAGAGAAAGCGATTTAGAGATATACAGAAGCGGAGCGAATCGCGTGGCTGTGAGAGGCTCGTTCGCGGACATGAGAGCAGAGCATTCAACTAGCGGCCAAGAGCAATAGAGATGTATAATAATATACGAGAATCAACGAGAGGATGAAGGGTGACTTCTCTCGTAATACCTACTGGCTGGGCTCGAGTACATCGATAGAAAGGGCTCCGCACCCGCCGCATAATGCCGGAATTAATACACCCTGGCCGAAGCAACAGCCAAACGGCAGTCAAAGCGGGACTCGACCCCTCTGTGCTTCGCCCCCGCGGCTCAAACTCCGGCGAAACTTTACGGAAGCCCTTAACGACTGCAGATTTTCGGTCATTCATGGCCACAATGGTTAGATCGACTGGCTCGAACCGTATACCGTTCGCAGACGGAAGGAGCTCGCCCGACGTAGATTAAAGGAGCATCTCGAATTTCGATTTTCATTTTTGAATGTGCCCTCGCTCCCTCATCGGCTTCAGCGCGTATATCTCGAAAATCTTCGCTCTCCAAGTCCCCCGGAGGACGTGCTATATTATTTATATCCTGAGAAGATTTATATATAGAAATTCCCTCCCTTTTTTTTCTTCCTCTTCTTGACTCGGATCGATGCATGGGGAAAAATTCGAGACGCCGGACGAAGGGAATAACGAATTCAATGGACGGTGCAAATGCGTCAACAGCTAGCCGTTTTTTTTCTTTTTCACGGACACAATGGATAAATTTCGAATAACAGAAGTGATCTCATTGTGTCGAGGTATCGCTCGAAAATATTTACTCCGACCACGACGAGCGCAACCGGGCCGACGAATGCGCATTCCCATCGGCCGCTGTTTGCAGGGTTTCGTATAGGTCCCAAAAACAGTTCTCGCATACTATGAAAAAACGAGATAAGTACATTTAGACGTTGCATAATTTTTTAGGAAAAGTTGATGGAACATTCTTTGGAACACACTGCAACTTTTACCGAGTTAATGGAAGTTTTGTTGCTATGGTTATAAGTTTTGAAAAATCTTGGTAAGTATGCTGTTCTAAAGAATTTTTTATCAATTTTTTTCTCAAAAATTATCCAATTTCTAAGTGTATTTGCCTCGTTTTTTACACAACGCGAATACTGTTTTTGGGGCCATTTGAATTAGTGTTAAACGATGACGTTTGAACTTGTCAAAAAACTTTGACATTTTGTAAATCGATGTATTTACAAAAAAAAATTTATACGGTGAACTATTACATTAAATAGTACTGTGGTAATAGTTTGGAAATTCTCATGATTTTTTAATACAAAAAATAGTAGCTTTGGTTATTTTATTATTATAATGACTAAGTTTTAGATGAAAAGTCCTTAAATTTTTTTAAACATTTATCACAGTACAAAAAAAATAGTAATTTTTCGCATAAAGTTCTCTCCGTGTACATTCATTCTGATAATAGCTAACTTTATGCGATAGTGATTGCGAAAAAAAAAACAAATAATCAAAAAGAATTTTGATAAAATCGAAAATTCAGCATCTAATTCTTAAAGACGTGTATACATCGTGAGTAACTGACTTATTTTTTATTAGAAAAAGGAAAAATATTGAAGATTCTTTACAGAATTTTCCTCAACTCTACAATCAATTTAATATTAATTATTGTTAGAATAAGATCGATACTCAGAGATCCGAATATTCTGTCTTTACTTTGAAAAAAGGCTTTTATTATTTATTATTACCCCTCTCCTAATGTACAGCCTCAGGTATTTTTCACGGGAAACCTAAAAGAAAATGCCAAAGGTTTACCACTTTGATTCTTAAATACACCACTTCACCACTTTGATTCTTAAATAAATTTTTTTAAAAACCAAGTTCTCCAACAATAAAATTATAAAAAATTATAAACGATCAAAATCTGTCAAAATTACTTATATGTCAGTTTGGAGATAATATAAGAGTCGCGTCTTATCTCTGCTATATAAATGTACTTTCCTCGACTCGCTGTCGCGACTTTTGATACACGTTTCGTAAGCATTTGTAACTAGAGTCGATGCTCAAGCCGTAAAAGTATAGCGAAGTTACAATGCGAGAAACTCTCCGGGGAGAGTCGTTCGATCGTACATAGGCGTGTGAATTCACGACCCTACGATATATTCCAATACAAAGACGCCATTTGATGGTTCAACGACGTACAGCGCAGAGAAGAAGACACCAAGTCGAGTAGACGCAAGTGCAAAAAGAGCGTACACGTTCGAATACTATTATCGCAATGTCAAAAATGTTCAATATCCTGTGTGACAGTGCGACCCTTTTTCTTTCTTCCGTCCCGACGGAGAATCGCCAATATTTCTAAACTTGCCGGTCAGACCGCAGCGACGGGAACTATTCTGCATGTAGCGCGTTGACGCTCGCATCACACGCCGGTATTGCTTTTCCGGCGGTTGATGAATAAAGCATCGAGGAATGTGACTCGAATATTGAGCCCGGAAATTGATCATACCGTCTGGATTATTCAATGAAAATTCGTAGGAACGCTTAGACCCTAATACGGGATACTTATACACTAACGCCCGATATACCGGTGAGGAATCGAATGTGCGATTGTCGCAATGCACGTATATGGCAAGAATGTCGAAAATGGTGTATCGGCAACAGGGCGAGGCGCAGAGAGAGAGAGAGAGTCCTGCGGCACGTCCGTCCAGCGCCAAGAATTTCAATCTTGGATCCCCGAAGGGGTTACATCGTTGATCGATGAGACGCGATGTACGCATGTAATCTCCGCACGGGTGTTCGAGACTCGGCGAGAGATGGAAATGGTGACGCGGAGAGAAACGGAGGAATAGACAGAGAGAGAGAGAGATGGAGATTCGTTCCTGAGCGTGCACCCTCGTCGTGGCAGGTAATACTCGATTTTCGGCATGACTACATCGCGATTATGGATCCCGCGCACGGATGTCGCCTCGTTATGCGATCTTGGAACGCGTGCGTGCGTGATTGTTGCGTAAACGGGGGTAAAGGGTCTGCGAGTCTGGATCGGGCGTTTCGTGCGGCCGTCTGCGTTGAATAAAGCTCGCGCGGGGGGGGGGGAGTGTACGGGAAGGGAAATAACGTCGAGAGAAGAGGAGAGAAGAGGACGGAGGGGAGGGTCTGATGTACATCAGGCAATGAGAAAAGGGAAGAAGCGAAATGACCTGAGGTTAAGTCCAAGGTGAGGTTGGAATAAGGTCTCGCCTGTGTGTAGGTGGAGGGTTACGCCGGCAGCCTTCGTGTCGCCCCGTGAGCCACCTACGGAGCGAACGGGAGGAAGAGAGACCGAGATACCCGGGTGTTTCACGCTCGAACGCCACGGAGATAGACGCAGGGTATGCCCAGTTTCGGCTGAAGGAAGATATATAGGCTCCGGTCTATACCCTGCTTCTGACAGGTATACGTGAGCACGAAGGGAATCTGTACCATTTACCGTCCCATGTACAAGCCCGCGTTTCAACCCACACACTGATGTTTATATATAATATATATATACACAAAGGCACATACACATACGTCGGAATGTATAAGACATTCCAGGTATAATGCACGAGACGTTGATCATTCGCCTGCAGACTTTGACGCATCGTTTTTCACATTATTCTGACAGACACGATAACCGTTCGATCTTCTCTCCCGGACGTGTGTTCTCCCTGATTATTTTCTCTCCGAAAAACAAACGCAAGACGAATTATTTCGCGATTAGATTCCATTAACCGAGTTTCAACACTGGTTTTATTGGACAATTACGTATATCAAGGGGAGTATTTGTTTTAATTGAAGAAAAGAGTATGGCAGATGAAGTTGTTTCTAAATCTTATCCTACAAAAAATGCTATTAAATCCTACTAAAGATAAAATTAAAATTTTACTACAACTGCTAGAATCCTACTAAAAAAATTATTTGTCAAAAGTTGCCTCGCCTACAACCTTAGATATTACTGATTGGGCGCATATGCGTTAAAAGGCGGTATCCATTTCGATTGAGTAACATAAAGAAAAGAGTATGACAGTTAAAGACTATAAAAGAGCCACGCAAAATTACGTTGCTTGTAAATCTTAATCGGAGAATCCTGTAAAAAAGATCATTTGTGGAAAATTGTCTCGTCTACACACTTGGAAATTACATTTTTCTGTAGCAATGTAAAAATGTTTGTATAAACTCGAAACATCAACATTCACATCCTGATCAATTTTTAAAATGATTCACCACTATAAATTATATGACTATAAATAGAAGATAGCCTTCACCAATCGTCTCTACATCAAGTACATAAAAAAATTTTAAATTTTTCGTCATAACTCTGATTCATCTCTTACGATTTTTTTCAAATACGATACTGCAAATACACATGTTTCAAAGATTAGAAAAAAAGTTGTATGTCTGAATTCAAAGATGATTTGACGAAAATTTCTCCTCGAATTATCTCATGATCAACATCATTGTTTCATCATTTCCCCTAATAAAAGTTAGAAACTTAAAACTACTGAAATCCTCAATTATTTATTCGAATTCAGAGAATAAAGTGTAATTTTTATAATATAAAAACATTCTACTGATACGTTGTTATGTGACTTGATTCCTACGACTATTTGTGAATGATACTATCAAAATGTTACACAATTAAAACAACATTTAATACATCTTATTCAGCAAAACAATCTGATGTTCCGATAAATTTTTCTTCCAAATAGGGAGAAAATCCTGGATTTGAGAGACTATCACGAGTTTGTTGACTTGGCTCGGAATTACCCATACGATAGGATGCATCTATGAAAATAAATATAAAGGCGGTGAGTGGGAAAGATGTTTGCGTACTGCCAATGCCGCGTTCGGTGCATTGGTGTTCGCTAGGATGAGTGTATGTGTGTATACGTGTGGAAGGGAGCAGCAGCAGGAGGCAGACAAACGATCTGCTACGGAGAGTACACGTCGAAACCATAATCTTGCCGGGAGAATCGACGAGGATCTCGCATCGATGATCCTAATCGTTCGTGCATACTTTGGTGGACGTGAAACGGAGCGATCGACGGTGTCGGGACACAAGGCGGTGTAAACAGGGGTAGAAGGTTATAGTAAAGAGGAAAACAGAGAGATAGAAAGAGGAAGAGATACGCGGCAACGGTGGACTCTAACGGAGCGGGACTAATTCGTGAAACGAGACTATATGAGAGACCTGCCACGATGCTGCCCCGCTGTTGGCGCTGATGTTACTGGAGCGGAGCGCTTCCTCTATTTCTCTTTCATTGTAGCCCACATCTGTCTCGCACATCAGTTTGTGACACCGCCAGGGAAAGCCAGGGTGAGCCAATCCCTCTCCCCTCTGCGACACACCGTGCGACGATCCGTGTTCGGAAACGGCTCAACGTTTCACCATATTTCCTCGATACTTTTGCGTCTCTTATTTCCACAAGTGATTTTTGCCATAACGGTTGTCTCAAGACACAGGACGAAATGTTCAAAATTAAATAGACATTATCGGTTGTATTGCTTGTTGCAGTTCGGTCATTAAGGTGGTTCGGCAGAAACAACAACAAAAATTGAGTTACGTGCAACCCCCCTATTTTTTTGAGCAACAGGCAGTACACTATTTAATACGTTTAATTGAAAAAGAACATGTTATTTGACCGTGCCATTTACGAGATATAAGCTTTCAAAAATG
>JAPYYW010004757.1:0-10427 GCA_030522545.1 Cremastinae sp. A BG-2022a
AAATATTTATTCAAAAGAACAATTTCAACAAATTTTTCGTTTATTTTTTATCTCTATTCAGGGAATGTGAATTATTTTTTTACCTACTAGAATAAACGTTATTTTCATAATACGTAACACGTTTTTTTTATTCTTTCCCGGCACTATGAAAAAAGTTTTTTCTTTTTATTTATTTATCGATTTATTTCATTATGTTTCTTATTTGTCTATGGAATATATTGAATTTTGAAAAAATTTTATTTACTGGGATATAAAAATTTTTACTGTAAGCGTCTTTCTTGAAAAAAAAATATAAATAATCTTTAACGACTCCACAAATATTTATTAAAAAAACAATTTCAACAAATTTTTCGTTTATTTTTTATCTCTGTTCAGGGAATATTTATTTTTTACCCACTACAATAAACGTCATTTTCATAATACATAACACGTGTTTTTATTCTTTCCTGTCACTTTGAAAAAGTTTTTTTTTATTTATCAATTTTTTCATTATCTATGTTCATCTATGGAATATATTGAATTTTGAAAAAATGTTATTTACTGGAATATAATATATTTTCTGTGGAAAAATCATAAGCTATTCTTTCTTGAAAAAAGATTTTTAATAACCTTTTAATAACTATATTCTATAAATCAAAAAAAAATTTCAACAAATTTTTCCTTTATCGTTTTTTAATTCAATGACAAAATTTTTTTTGTTTTTTTTTGTGTTCGAAAAATGTAAAAATACGAAAATTTCTCTGAAACTCTAATGAATACCGCTATAATTGCTCCCCGCAATTGGGAACCAGATAGTCACGAACTTTCTTCGATTTACCCAACTAGACGAGATTCTTACGAGTCAACCTCGACGCTGACAACTCCATTTGCTAAATTACAGAGAGCCAAGTGAATGCAGCAGAAAAAAAGTGAAGAAGATATTCAGACGATCTTGGAAAAGAGAAGAGTGAAAACACTAAAGGAATTAATTTTATAAAATAAACTTTATAAAGATAAGTCAACAATAACAAAAACTATTACCAACAAAAAAATACTTAATCTTAATTTTTTTTCGCTCAGACATAAATTCAATACTTTGAAAAGAAAGAAAAAAGATGCCATATAAATATGAGCCCTTAAAAAAAATTTTAGCAATGACGATTTACAATTTTTCCTTTTTCCAATTAAATAACATTAGAAATTTTGTTGTTTTTTTCAGGATTTGTGAGTTAATAACGAAGTAAGGTACACGTATGCCCAGATATACTATACATATTTTTGTAGACAATTTGACACTCTATAAAAAAAGTCTTTTCTAATTTTTCGATGAATCAAATTCTCAAAAAGTTATGCAATTTTTAAATTGATTGTGTGTCTTGAATGAATGCAGCCTGATGAGTTCTGATCAGGACTGTATCCAATTTAGCATTAAACAAACGAATTTGGACGTTATTAGAAAAAACATATAAATATCAAAACATAAAAACATTCATAGAGCTACTTCTAATGAGACCCTTACACTGAGATAAAAATTTGTTACTTCATATAACAGTTACAGAACTATACTGAATGTTAAAAAGAAACTAAATATATTTTATTTAGAATTTATCTTAAATATAATTCATCGAACTATGAAAATAAATTTAGTTCCAAAATAATTGGTACAGTTGTCACTTTATGGTGTAAAATCTATTATAATATATGTCGTGATTTATTTCATTGTACGTAATCGAAATTTCGTCTTTGTAATAAAGAAAAAGAAACTTGGTGATTAATTATAAAAACATTAACAATGAATTAATAAAAATGAACCAATATCAACAAAAGAATAGTATAAATTCATTCAAATGTATATAAATAAATTTAGGTCTAAAATAAAATTGGTATATAGTTATCACTTGATGGTAAAATCTACCAATATATGTAAGGTGATTTGTCTCAGTGTTCGTGATCGAAATTTCGTCGTGAGATTTAATAAACAAAAAATACGAACTTGGTGGCTAATTATAAATACAGTAACAATTGAATATAACGAAAAGAAACTAATATCAGCAAAAAGAATAATATATATAAGAATAATATAAATTGGTATAGTTGTCACTTTATGGTAAAATCTACCATAAAAGATATCGTAATTGTTCTCAGTGTACGTGCGATGAGCCAAAAATACGAGCTTGGTGACTAATTATAAAATTGGTAACGATTGTGAGAATATCAAAAATAAAATATAAAAAAAAAACAAGTTTTTATGTACAAGAATAATGGAAAATGAAGGGAGAGGAAAAATTGAGCTAAAAATGTATTTAATTATCGTCCTGGGTGTAGTCAGGCTGGGAGGGTTGAAAATGCTCGTTGTCGCTGCGAGAGTGGCCGTAGTCGTCGTAACGGGGGGCGTCGACGGTGTAGTACGTGTACGATCGCGACTCGTGAGCGTCGGCCTCGTTGTGCTCAGAACTTCCGTATTCCGACGAGTGGACTTCCGGCTGGGCCGATTCGTCGTCGTGAGAGCCGAAATGGTGGTAGGGGACGGGATGGGGAACGGGGTAGAATACCGGACGATCGATGTTGACCGGATGTGGAACTTTGATCGGTTGGGGAAACGGGACCGGCCGGGAGACGACCAGTGGCACCTGCTGGTGAAGCTCCACCGCGACCGGTTTCGAAACCTCGATCGGTACGTGATGCGGCACTTTCACTATCTGCGGCACTGGCACCGCTACCGGACGATTTACCGGTACCGGAACCGGTATGTGCTGAGGAATCTTGAACATTTTTTTATTTTTATTTTTATTTTATTTTTTATTTTTTATTTTTTACCAATTATTACCACTACTTTTCATTCATTCCTCTTACCACTATATACCCTTATCACTAATTTTCGACTATTTTTATTTTTTTATTTTTATTTTATCGATTATTTACTATTTTCAACGATTTTTTACCGATCTATTACGATTCTCATCGATTATGTTCGATTTTCAACAGTCTCGAGCTTCTTTGGCGATTTTAAAACTATTTTTTTAAGTATTTTTATCAGTTATTCATTATTTTCAACGATTTTTATTGCCGATTTTTTCTTCTTCTTCTTCCTCTGTTTCTGTATGGGCTTTAGTTTTAATCAAAACAATACACGGGCTATTTTACCGATTTTCAATGATTTTCATTGAGTATACGTTCAATTTTTAACAATCTCGTGCTTTTTTGGTGATTTTCAACTATTTTTTACCGATTATTTACGATTTTCATTGTTTATGGTTGACTTTTAATAATCCCCCCACTTTTTTTGGTGATTTTCAACTTTTTTCAAATTTTTATCAATTATTTACCATTCTCAATCATTTTTTAACGATTTTCATTTATTTTGTTCAATTTTTACAACCTCTTACTTCTTTGGTAATTTTAAACTATTTTTAAAATGTTTATATCAGTTATTCACTATTTTCAACTATTTATTACTATTTATTTATTTACTATTTATTATTATTTATTTATTTATTATCCACGATTTTTATTATGTTCAATTTTTAACAATTTCGTACTTTTTTGATGATTTTCAACTATTTTGTAATATTATTATCAATTATTCGCTATTCTTAACTATTTTTTATCGATTTATCACGATTTTCATGGACTATGTTCGATTTTCAACGATCTCGTGCTTCTTTGATAATTTTTTGTCTTTTTACGTCAATTTTTCGGTACTATTACTTCACATTTTTCTTACAGATTATTATCGCAAATTTTCAGATTTTTTTCGTTTTGAAAAAACATTTCTGTTTTCGCACTATTTTTATCGATATCGCATTCTTTTTTATAAATTTTTCACTTTTACTACCATTATTATTATTTCCACGAGTTTTCGTTCACTGCTTTTACTACAGTTTTTTTTACAAATTTTCAACTACTTTTTTCAATTTTCTTGCTATTTCTAACTATTGGAATATTAATTTCACCGTTTTTCCATTCTATTTATCAATTTTTTTGAGCATTTGAAATTTAAGATCATCCAATGATAGGGCCACTATCTATGTGATAGCACAGAAAAAGTGATTAAATTATTTTCTAAATTCTTCATTGCCATACAAAAATTAATGCAAAATTTTACTTAAATTAGGAAGCTCGTTACTTGGATATTTATTGTACCAAATAGCAATTTAAAGCACATGCTTTTCAGGAAAAGGCCCAGAAAATAACCATTTTTAAAACTTGATATCTTAATGAGGAGCTTCCCAGTCGTCGTGAAATTTTTACATAAACTTTTGAAGACGTTATTTAATATTAAGGTAAACGTCCCAGTGGACAAGTTTTTCTATATTATGTTTGATATTAGAATTATTTTTTTCTCAATAAAATCATATGGATTATTTTTCATAGTCAATCAAGTTTCTTTTCACAAGTTTTTCTGTCCAACTATTGGGACATTATACATATTCAAACATTCAAGTATTTATTTACTAAGAATATTGTTTAAAATTAATACATAAAATGAGTTTTGGATCGCTAAAATATCAGATAATAACTTAGATATGAATTTGTAATAGATTTTTTTATTTAAATATTTTAAAAAAAAGATAAAATGAGAAAACCCTTAACTGTCCAATTATCGGGACGATTACCTTATGTAAAATTTTCCAAAAATCATTTTCGATTTTGAACCTAAAACATATCCCAACATATTGTACCTTAACTGGGTAAGGAACTGGAACCTTGACCGCAACGGTCTTCGTGATTTTGATGATTTTCGTCGGGACCTCGTGGAGTCCGACCGACTGGGAGATGAGTTTCGGCTGGAGGTGATGATGGGAACCGTCGATCTCACCGAGCGAAAAGTGCGACGAATTCACCCTGGCGATCGCCAGGACCATTAAAAGCTAAAAATTAAAAAAAAAATTTAAAAAAAACAGAAAAACGAACCAAAATAAGTCAAACATCGAAAACAATTTTCCCCTTCTTATTTAACACTTTTTCTTTTGTTTTTATTTTTAATCGTTCATTCATTTATTTCACTGTTAAATTAAAAAAAAACTTACTAGACGAAACATTTTGTGTTGTTGTGAAAAATAACGATTATTATTATTATTATTATGTTTTTTTGTTAAATAATAATTTTAATTGTAATTGAAATTGTTAATGAATGCTTAATCACTGAAGGTTCACGGTGTACTGACAATTGCCAGAAGTGCCCGTTCAGGTTTTATTTATACAAGGTGGACCTTCACCGTTTGACGAAGAGGAGAGCAATCTCTTTTTCCCCCCTGTGTGAAATTGCACGCAACCGCGCACCGAGACCTGGCAAACGGTCTAGGGCAATTGCCAACGAGATCTTGAATCTTACCGAGATCGTATTCCCGCGAGCGAGATCAACGACCTTAAACTTCTTGAATTAGAAAAAGGGGGAAAAAACGACTACGACGACGAAGGAAATTGCACGACTGATTATAAAAATAATTCAAAGTGTATTTCAAATTTATTTATTTCGTTCGATATAAATAAATAAATCGATGTCGATCGTTATTAAATGTCAGTCATTCAATTTTGGCTAATCGCATTGACGTTAGAAATTTTTTATAACGTTGCAATAAATATTTTTTATATTTGATAATTTATTCTCGAATTAAAAAAATTTTTAGTCCTTGCCAATTTTTGGTACAAAGTAAGATCAATTTTTCATACTATTACACTTATACTCTTACAAAGTTAATTAAAATTATTTATTTAATTATTTTAAACAATATGTTATTTGACGAGATTCGAGAAAATGAAAGAATGACTTTTCAAATTTATTTAAAAAAAAAACTATTCAAAATTTGTCTCTAATAAACATTTTTTCAAGTATTTAACATTCAGTCAGTTTGAACAATTGTTTGATATTGTAGGGACAGTAAATAATTTGTAAAAACTTTATTTCAAAAATTTGTTATATCTTTTGAATAATAGTTTAAAATTTATAGAATTCTTGAACATTAAATTCATGCCATTTTTAAAAATCAAGCTATATTAAATTCTTAAAAATACATGATATACAAGATCTAGATTAAAGATAATATAAAAAATTGATTTGCAATTGATTAAAGTTGATTTATTAATTTAAAAAATCGATAAAAAAGGTTGATCATAAAAAAATAAATCATGCAATTTTTTAAAAATAAAGTCTGAAAATAAATTTAAAAAAAAACATCATATAAAAAATCTAGATTAAATGTAACATTAAAAAACTTTTAAAAACTGCTAAAATCTCTGTATAGTAAGAACAATTATTTGACAAAGTGTCTAAAGACTACTTCAGCAAATGATTGAAGTTTGATTGATCAATTTATAAAAAATCGATAAAAAAGGGTGAGGATAAAAAATAAATCATGCAATTTTTTAAAAAATATATTCTAAAAATAAATTAAAAAATAAACATAGTATTGAAAAATCGAGATTAAACGTAGAATAAAAAATCTTGAAAAACTGTTTAAACCTCTGCATGGTAAGAAAAATTCTTCAACAAAGTGTGTAAAAGTGAATATTATTTTAGCAATTGATTAAAGTTGATTCATTAATTTAAAAAATCGATAAAAATGGCTAAGGATGAAAAAAAACAGTTAGAAACGAATGGAAAGAAAAGTCGGGAGTGCGCGTCGTGATTTACGGGAAGTTATAATAATTTCTTCCAATTTCCGGTATCGCGGAGAGCGGGAAAAAGAGCCGAAAAAGCCGCAAGCGTGCCCGGGGTTAAGGCACAGGAGGGACGAAAGGAAAAATAGAGTAAAAACGTGAGTGAAGGCGTCGGTGAAAGCACCAAGGCTTGCTCCCGTCTTTCGTCCGTTCTCTTCCCTTTACCCGAGCCGATTCGCGATCCCATGCCCGGAATCAGCCTTAAAACTGTAACGAATAAATTTGAGAAAATTCCCTCATCATTTCCGATCAAAACGATCCCGGAAATTACCCGACGATCAATCGAGGCCTATACTCATCATATATTAATCCGAAACTTTGTACAATTTTATTTTTTTCATACACTTCATGATTTATTTTCTATTTTTCATCATTAAACTGCGAAATCGATTTTCCTACAATTCTGTACACGATTGTATAGTGATTAAACAATTTTTATTTGTTTCTTCCCATGACCATACAATTGATGTTTTTTTTTTTCATAAAAATTGTTTTTATTCTTTGAGTAGACGGATCCTAAAATAGAATTTATTTGGAAAAAAAATTCAATTTTTCATGAAAATCTAAATTTTTTTCCCATAAAAATGTAGATTTATTCCATAGGAATATAAATTTTAAATATATAAACGGAATTTAAAAAAATTCCTATTCCTATAAATATCGAATTAACTTATAAAAAACAATTCATTAAAACGAACTTAAAAAAATGGATTTATCTTATTTAAATTAATTTAAATATTTTCCGAGGATTAATTTTTCCATCATGATCGATATCAACGATGAAATTTGTTTTTCCCTGAATGAAATGAATCATCTTTGATTTCATAGACAAAGTGCACATTAAAAAAATAAATAAACGCTATAGAAATTATTATTTTTAAAGTAAAATAATTAATTTTATTAGTAAATTACTTTTTTCAGCAATTATGTTAAAATACATGTTTTTTTTTTCGAAAAAAATTGAATGAGAAATACATTAATATTATTTCATAAAAAAATCAATTCTTTCATATAGTGTACATTTTGTATAAAAGCTAATATTTATTATAAAAGTAACATAATAATTCGTCTAAAAAAAATAAATATGATCTTTAAATTCATAAAAAAAGATCAAAAGATTAAATTTTTTAATCGATTAATGTTTGTGATAACGAAAAGAGAAAGACAGAAAACGTTGATGCCTGTCACCTTGATCGAGAGTCCGATCAGGAGACCGGAAGAGGGATTCGAACGCATTGTTCGAAAAAGATACTCTCTTTCTCCTCTCACTTTCGCCGGGGCTAGCGTAAACGATAAAAAACTTGGCAATAAACTGCACACCAAGCTAAGACACTTTTTGCCAAAGTCGATAAGATAATAACAAGTTCGATATTTATCATTTGTTATTTACGATCTGTCGATTTAAAAATTTAACATGATAAAAAGTATAATTACATATAAAAATATATATCATAAATAACCCAATGTATTTCGTATAAATATAGTAATAACATTTATTGTACAATTATGTGAATAATTATACATGGTATAATAATTAAATTCCTTAATTTATTTTAACAAAATTATCTTATTATAATGTAAAATAAAAGCGACAGATTAAATGGAATTAATTAAAAATTCATTACTAATGTACGATGCTTCATTTTATATTGTTATGATTTTTCACTAAAGAATAATTAAACACGTTGATCAATTATTCAATTGCAATCTCTCTTTCTTTGTCTTTCACAATCGACTTTTCGCAATTTTATTATGTCTTTTTAAAATGTTGATTGAAATAAAATTTTATTATCATAAAATTTAGCACAATATGCATGTAATAAATATAATTGAATTTTTAATTATCGATGATCGATAATATATTTTTCTTATTGCTATGATTTTCAACCATGCAGAATAATTTAATGCATCAATCGATAGATCAATCTTTCTCTCTTACAATTCACTTTTTTGCAACAAAAGTTTTTAAATTTTAGTTGATTTAAATTAATTTTTATTTATATTAAATTTTGCACAATGTAAGTAATAAAAACAATTGAATCTTCAATTATCGGATAATATTTTTTGATTCCTATGATTTTTAACCATAGAAAACAATTGAATGCATCATTTCTGAAACAATTATTTTGAATTGTTTAAGTTTTAGTCGATTTAAATTAGTTTTATTTGTATTAAATTCAGCGTGATTGTACATTCAATAAAAATACTTGAATGTTTAATAATCAATGATCAAAAATATATTTTTGTTGCCATGATTTTTAACCATAGAGAATAATTCAGTGCATCATTTCTGAAACAATTGTTTTCAAATGTTTATGTTTTAGTTTATTTAAATTAGTTTTATTTGTATTAAATTCAGCACGATTGTATATTCAATAAAAATACTTGAATATTTAATAATCAATGATCGATAATGTATTTTTGTTGCAATATGATTTTTAAACATAGAGAATAATTGAGTGCATCATTTCTAAAACAATTGTTTTCAAATGTTTATGTTTTAGTTTATTTAAATTAGTTTTATTTGTATTAAATTCTGCACAGTTGTATATTCAATAAAAATACTTGAATATTCAATAATCAATGATCGATAATGTATTTTCGTTGCAATATGATTTTTAACCATAGAGAATAATTGAGTGCATCATTTCTGAAACAATTGTTTTCAAATATTTATGTTTCAGTTTATTTAAATTAGTTTTATTTGTATTAAATTCAGCCCGATTGTATATTCAATAAAAATACTTGAATATTTAATAATCAATGATCGATAATGTATTTTTGTTGCAATATGATTTTTAACCATAGAGAATATAATTGAATGCATCAATTGATCGATCAATCATTCTCTTCCTCTCCAGGCAATCGATTTTTACGCAGCCACGTGTTTGTAAATACGAAACGGCCCGAGGAAATTTAACGGTCGTCGATCGAGCGCTCGTCGATTTCGTAATCGAGCCGACGACGGAATTTCCAATTTTTTTCATTTTTCCGGCGCGAGAGCTCGGGAAAATCTCTTCTCGAGGAAAGATGAGAAAAAACGGAATTTTCGGACAGTATGTTTCAATTTTGATTTTTTTCGGATTCTGGACAATTACCGAGGCGGATCAACGGGACGGCTTGACCCGGATATTAACCTTTCCGTTGAATCTTACTGACAATTCGATCCGAATAAAGGGATTGGAGCCCGGGGCGTCCGCCGTCGAGTGCCTCACCGGCGGTATCGACGCCGGCGTCGTCAACGGGGCCCTCAAAATTGGCATCGGATTCGGACTCGCTTCCGGTTGCGGTGAGCTTTTTTTTCCCTATATTTTAAGAACGTTATGTTTTAAGGTAGTTCTATAGTTTTATCGATTATTTAGGATTTTGTTAAAAATTGGTGTACGGTCGTTCTTTGATATGTCACGGATATGTGTACCAAATTTTAAGAGGTTTCGCCACCTTGAAATTGAGATATTTATTATTGTTAAAAATCCCTATTTTCAGTCCTCTCCCATAAGAGCCTATGATAAATATTGCTATTTTCAATCCTAAATATCTTGAAATCTAGGTGGTGAACCTTCTTCAAATTTTGCACATCTCTTTATTGTACTTGAAAGAAGCTTCCTCAAATTTTTTTAAAAAATCCTAAAATTATGAATTTTTTAATTTTCATACGTACGTAGCAAGTACATGTGACCTTGGATGATCTTGAATTTTGAGTATGTTATTCTTGAAACAATTTGCAACAACTTTTCTTAATTGACTTAAGCTCTAAAACCACATGGTATGGAGATAAATTGAAATAA
>JAPYYW010004758.1:0-10425 GCA_030522545.1 Cremastinae sp. A BG-2022a
AAAAAATTCAATCTTACTGTTAATAAACACGGTTGCCTTGACGTTTCTGACTTTCTTTCATTACTTGGCGTCAAGACACTACCGTGTCTCTTGATTTAAAAAATATAAGATTCTTGTGATTTTTTTTATATTCCTAGTAGTATTCATTTTGTATAGACAGTAGTTTCAAACCGTAAAAGCCAGAGTCTAGATTTTACAAATTTAACGTCACTTTTTGCTGGGATTGTCTGTCCCATAAATCTTTAAGGGTGTGTTGAATCTATAGAGCAAAAAATCACGTTTGACAACGTTTTTCTCCCATACGAAGTCGTTTGAGGGTAAAAATTTATTAAGAAAGGTTAATTGCTGCAAATCAACTGAAGAAAAACATATTTGAAGTTCAAGTTTGTCCAATGACTACTCTCTATGTGATTGCACAAACAAAAATGATGTAACGCGATACAAAGATCACTGCAAAATTAGTAATAAGCTCGTTACTGAGATATTTATTATAAAAAATTACAACTATTAACACTAGCCCTTATGGGGAAGTATTAATAACTTAGTGCGAGGATGTTACTTAATATTACGTAAAATTGTCAAAAATTTTCCATCATTTTCAATTTCAAATACAACATCCTTACGAAAATCTGTGCAAATATTGAAAAAATTCTATAAAAAATACTGTTCACCGCATATATATAGCCGCGATAAAACTATACTTTGAATATAAAACAACGGGACATTTTTTAAGAAAATAAAAAATAATAATACACTGTTTGGCAGGCATGTTATTGCGAAAAATCACGAAGGACATACTGGACCTTCGTGACGATGCCCTGAAACCTGCGGAGAGAAAAGCTTTCCTCTTTTCGGCGCACGAAGTAAACGTCGCGGCACTGGCCAGGACTCTTGGAACGGACGATCCCATTATTCCTGCTTACGGTTCCACGATTATACTCGAAACGCTTCAGGACAGCGCGAATCGATACTACGTCAGGGTAAGCATTTCCCTTCCCCCCCCCCTCTCTCTCTCTCTTTTATATATTCCAATTTGACGCGAAATTTGGGAAAATCTTCCCCCTTTTTTAGTATTATACTTATATCGCCATATGACATTATTATTGTCGATAAGCTTCAGCTGAAAGACACGAAAATACGTTCACGAGCGCGACGATTTTTTTTTACGACGTATGGTCGACCGTAAAAGTATTTCCTTCGTTTTATTGTGGATTGTCTTGTTTCCCTCGGATGTTTTACCTCAATTTTTCTCACGTAATCTCTCGCGATTTGTTTTCGAGCCGCTCAACCCAAAGTGTTGCGCGATATTTGAAAAATGAATATTATCGCGGAAATATGAATCAATAAACAGTTTTGAATATACAAACTGAACGATATTCAATACGGGGGTGTATATTTCCAGGAAGCACGTTTTTCCATCGGAAAAAAATTATTGATTTTCATTCTTTCCTTTAGATGCAATTTGAAAAATTTATTTTACTTGTATCGCATCGCAAATATCTCGTAAATGTGTCAGTCAATCGATTTGAAAATTTGTAGAGAGATGTATATAGTTATACAAATTTATATCAAATTTGAGCTCGATTACACGGTATCGATTTTACCGTAGTAATTAATACTTAAAGTCAGCAGCACACTTTCAAATATAGGCTATAACTAACAAAAACTAAAAGAGTACGAAATTAATTATTCGTGCACAAAATAGCACATAAATCCAGTATACACTTTAGATATTAGTTTTTTATCCTGGCTCAGAAAGTTCAATTTTCGAGCACTGGGAGGTGTCCGGAAAAGTGTCGATTTCCAGACGCTTTACCATATAGCGATTATTTTTCCGGCCTAGGCCGAAAAATAGCATTTTTCCGTACCGTTTCTTATATAATATTACGAAAATGAAAAGAACTGTCAAGAAAAGTAATTCTTTTTCTTTATCGCCCGAATATTTCCAGTAATCTTAATTTAGTCACTACTTGATTATGGCAAGTGCTATACAAATAATATGCTAACTTTTTACATTCGGTTCGAATTAAACTTTCTGAACAAGGATAATAAAAAATATTGTGTGTCACTCGATCTTCAAGTGGCGATTCACAAAATCTCCATTTTACGATATTTGCTTATTAAGATTTGTGACGCTTTTTTACGAAAACTCGCTCAACAAACCTTAGACTCATATCGCAACATCGAGATTGTCAGAAAATCGCCACTATCCGACCGGGTGACATAAAATATCTATTCCAAAGTTGTTCCACTTGCTTGACCCAGCTAAATATTTCAGCACCCCACAACGATATAATCTTAATATTCTTCCAGTATAAAATAGTATGGCATTAAATTTGATATTTTGCGGTACGTCACCAGGTGATTACCGCGTGATTTATGACGATAAAAATTACTTAATAATATATTATTCGTATAAATATGCAGAATAATCGATTTGATTTGGCAGGTGGTGCACTGGACGGGGACGAGTGAGAAGCTGATACCGCAGAAAGTGGCAGGATGCACGGAGGTGTGCCCTCTCGAGGAATTCCTCGAGATAACGAGAGACGTTATACCGAACGACGAGGAGTACAGATGCGACATGGAAAGTGACAGACGAAGGAAGACGATAAGAAAGGAGGAAGCCTCGTTTTCGGTGACCGGCGGTTCGGGTAGCGCGCATCAATCGATGTTCCCTCATTATTGCTACGCTATTCTCTCAAGTGCCATCATTTTTTACGCGAATCGCTCATAACGAGCTTATTTTTTCATCCCCGAGGGAACAATTCCACACAGGAAAAATCAACGCGAAAAATGGGCGCGAGGAAATAAACGGCGACGAATAACAAACACGAAAAATAGAACGCGAGACGAAATGACTCGAGAAGCAAGCGTGAGAAAAAATAAACGTAAAAAGAAATATTTTTTACAAATTTTAACGTTGGAAAGAATCAACGGGAAGAAATATAAATAAATGTGCTAAAAACGCCGAGAATAAAAAACAGAAGCACTCGATTTACAAATAAAAACAACGTCGAAAGAGGAAAAAGGACGTACAGTACTCGATAAATTAAAAAAAAAATAAAAAGAAAACTGCTGAGAATCGGAAACGAAAATGCTCTCTGTACAGATAAAGACACAACGTCAATAAAAAAAGAAGGAGTATTTGATAAATTTAGAAACAAAAGAGAAAGAAAAATACAAAAAAATGCCGAGAATCAGAAACAAAATGGCTCGCTTAGCGAATGAAAAACAAAACAAAAAACAACGTCAAAACAAGAAAAAGCAGAGCATTTGATAAATTTGAGAACAGAGAGAGAGAGAGGGGGGAAGAAAATGCATAGTGATGAATTTAGATCGAGTGCAAAGCTCTGAAAGACAAGCTCGTATTTTATTTAATCTCGGAATCGGCGAAGCGCCGGTGAATCCTTTTAAAAATATCGCGGATTGAATCATCCTCGCGTCTATGGAATTACGCAATGGAGCGAAACGGAGGCAAGGCGCGTGTAAGAGTGATGTCTCGATCGAAACAATGCTTCCTAGTGTGTACGTACTCAGCACTCCGGGTTCCCGCACACGTGAGTAAACTTGGCGTGATGCGCGCGCGCGCGCGCGCGAGTATGTACGCGAGATTGGAAAGTAATCTCTAGAGTGGAGGAAATTATTGAGTCGCGGAGAAACTGTTACGCGTTCAAATCGATAGGACGATTCTATTTTTCACGCGGGGTGAACGGTTCAAGAACCTCGCTTAACCCCAAACTGCACCAAAAGCCTCGGATATGCCAATTTTACCAAATATATTCCATCTCGAAGCCCTCTCGTACCGTCCAAATCCCACGAAAAACGACCATTCTCCTTCTTTTTTCTTTTCTCTCAATTAAGGAGGTACTTGCCTTTAGCGCTTTTACAGATAATTTCTTCAAAATTTGCATAAACGTTCCTTAGCATTGTACGCAAGTGTGTTAAATATTTGAAGAAGTTTCACCGTGTCAAAATCGAGATATTAAATATATTAAAGAACACAATTTTTCGGAACTTGCCATAAGGGCTTACGTTAAACTTGCTATTTTTAGTATTGAATATCTCGATAACTAAACGGTGAAATCATCTCAAATTTTTCCGTCATTTTAATGCTATGGTGAAGAACGTTTACATGGTTTTTCAAGAAGATATCTTATGTAAATAAAAACCCAGGACTTTGCCTTTAGTTCACACGAGGAAAAAAACTTGATACGGCCCTTAGCGCAAGTACCTCCTTAAGTCAGTGCATCCATCAAACGATTTTTTTAGGAATTTGTTAAAATTTTACATAAACTATTCTTTATTCTATAAGCACATGTGTATTAAATTTTAAGAAGTTTTTCTGCGTATAGAACTCGAGATATTCATTATCGGAAGTAACAATTTTTTCTACTCTCCCGTAAGAGCATGTGGTAAATATTGCAATCTTCAACTCTAAATATTTTGACTTCTAAAAGGTAGAACCTCTTTAAATTTGGTACAGCTTTTTAAAGTACTTCAATTCATTTTTTCAAATTCTTACAAATTTTTTTCCTCATTTTCATACATATACGTATCAAGTACGAATCATCTTGGATAATCTTAAATTTTAAGTATGCTATTTTTGAATCAATTAGTAATAACTTTATCTAATAAGCTTGAGATGTAAAACCACATAGTAAGGAGAAAAACTAAGATAAAAATGTTTGATTCGACTATCATGTATGTACTTAAATGTACTTAAATACCTTAAATGAAAAAATCGACAAAGAAGCGATACGATTGAATTTTTCAACTCAACGGTGTTGAAAATGACCAATCTCTTGGAAAATGAAACAATAATAATATTCAAAAAAAAGAAAAAAATTCGTCATGTTTTCATATCGCGTGTTTCGCGTTTACGATGTTTGAGCGAAAAATTCTTCTGTCGGTGAAAGCGTACTGAATGTTGAAAGAATCGGTAAAACAATTACGAGTCAGTTGGAAATTTGAAAAAAAAAAAAAACTTGACGTGCTTATGCATATGAACATTTCGTTAACAAAAATATGCCAAATGACGTAAAAGAGTTCAAGGGAAAAGCAATTGTCTACATATATTTAATCTAAAAGCTTTTATAATGTCAGAAACAGACGAAAAATAATATTTCTTTTTCACTCGCGAGCGGAACGATGTAATTGAATTTTCATCGCAACAAAGTCGAAATCAATAAATCTCCCGAAAAAAAAACGAAACAAAATTTGTATCCACTGTACTCGAAAAAAACCATTTCGAACCGCTCAATAATGTGAAAAACTAAAAATGTTTACATACGAATTGCGAATTTGCATCGCGAATAAATAAATCGTAAAAAGATATATATATTTTATTTACAGATCCGTGAGTCAAGTATACTGTTCAAGTAACGTGCCGAAAATCTACACATAAAGATAAACGTTTCAATAGTTGGACAATTATTGCAATATTATTTTCAATATAAAAAATTTTTTTCTTTAATAAAATCGTATGGACTATTTTTGATATACAAAGAGGTTTCTTTTTCATACCGTTAATTTATTGAAATAACAAACTCGTTCAACCCTAGATACAGGGTCGATTTTCTGTCCATTGCAATTATTGGGAAATCCTACATATTCAAACGTTCAAGTATTTATTTACTAGAAATATTGTTTAAAATTAACAAATAAAATGAGTTTTGGATCGGTAAAATATCAAACACTACAATTTAGATGTGAATTTGGAGCAGATGTTTTTGTTTGAATATTTTTTTAATTAAATATTTAAATTAAATTAAATATTTTTAAAATTAAATATTTAAATAAAATTGAATATTTTTTTAAATTAAATATTTAAATTAAATTGAATATTTTTTTAATTAAATATTTAAATTAAATTGAATATTTTTTAAATTAAATATTTAAATTAAATTGAATATTTTTTAAATTAAATATTTAAATTAAATTGAATATTTTTTTAAATTAAATATTTAAATTAAATTGAATATTTTTTAAATTAAATATTTAAATTAAATTGAATGTTTTTAAAATTTAAGTGCGAAAACCCCATAGCTGTCGAGTTATTGGAACGTTTACCTTACGCAACAAGTGAATCTCCGAAAAAATGTCGCAGCTTCGAATATTTGTATTATTTTTCGCAACGACGAATCTCTCTTTTCCGCTCGCTCAAAGTGTTACTCGAGTACCGTTATGATTGTTCTTATGAGAGTTTGTTTACGAGCAATCTCCACGACGTTTTTACGAATTTATGACCTTAGCCTCCCGATAGCCAATGTTTACAATTTTTAGGGGCTATCCCGAGCCTCGGGAGACTCGGCAAGTTTCTTATACACATACGTACGCATATAATGTATTATACTCATTTTTCGGCACCGTTACACAAGATTTTTCTTTTTTCGCAAAAATTAATATTATTTTCTCTCGAAATATTTCGAAAGACGATTAAAAAACTTGCCGATACTTCTCTCGGAAGTTCACTCGAAAAAGTACAATGTATAGTTAAGTCGATAGTTCGTAATATGTAAAAAAAAACAATATTATAATAACTGATGTGTAAATATAATGAAAGAGAATCGATAATATGTATAAGAATAAAATTTCGTATTTGACACTACTCACATTTCGATGTTTCCGTATCGTTGGAGAATAAGTTGATGCGTGCGTCCGTCCATCGATCCGAATCACAATAAATCACCGATAAGGCTGTGGCAATAATAATAATAATAATCGGTAAAGAATAAACACCAATAATTTGCATATAAATGAAATGCCGAGTATGCTTGAAAACTCGCCTATATCGATGTTATCGAAGGTTGAAAAAAACTTGGCAACGGTCCATCCATCAATTGGATTCGACAAAACATCGAAAATACAGACGACTATATGCATCAGTCGCGAGGAAAAAAAAAATAAGGCCCGGAGAACAATGAGGACGTTACGAGTGAAATTAGCGGGGCAAGATGGCGGCGGCGCGATGACAAATGTAACTCCGCGCGGTGAAAAATGAAGAGGCGATCGTGCGCGCGCGAGACGATGCCGAAGGAACGCGCGCCCGTCAACATCGAACGCGCTCCTGCCGATGCGGCGAGCCGGCTGCGGTTACGCGAGCGAGAATTTACGACGATCTCCCGATTTTCTAAATAACGCGTGCCCATTCTAGACGCGGTACACGCGCGCCAATTTTATGCCGGCGAGTCTCTGTATATCGCCTCGATACAACATAACCGCACTTTACAAATATAACTATTTCATGGCATATATTTCGAAAAAATATTCTTCGAAATTGACTGTTGTTTCGAAAAAAATCAGCTCTACAAGTCGTATACGACGAATTTTAACATTTACGATTGATAATTTGACGATAAAAAATACTCAAAATTGCATACAATACTTTATGAAGATTTTAATATTATGCGTGTACCTTTTGTTTTTTTGATTTTTTTTTTCGTTTGAACAAAATAAAAGGTTAGCTTTCGCGTATTATCGTAAACACTCCCGGATCGCAAAGTGCACGTAAGCGCGCGCGAGTCGTGTACACGAGGGAAACGAGGGAGGCATTGGCCCACAAATTTTTCACGGGACTCTGAATGTAAACAAAGCGTGTTTCGAAGGACTGGACACTGCGAACGAGAATCGTTGTGTTTTGTGTACATAGGCGCGAAAAATCTCGCAACGTGAATTCTTTATGACGCCACGCGGTGTCCGCCTACTTCCACACACGCGAGTTTTGCGTTGCATCATAATATAATGTTATTCCTGCTCTCTACGGACGCGATCGCGTTGCGCACGCGCAGCCTTGAGCTTTCCTCCGCGCAAACATTTTTTACGCTTGAGAAATTCATTCGTTTGCCTCGTTTCACGCCGGTATGTGTTTTCAACCGTTTCGTTTGTGTACTTTAAGAATTCTTTGCTCTTCGCAATTTTTCGTTACGCGACTCGAATAAGTATATACAGACCTTTTATTGCTTGTACGCCGTCGTAAATCCTTGCAGCCCGGTCGAACGTCGAATATGGCGGCTCGTAACGCGCTTTTTGTTTGCCGGAAACCGTGCGATCGTTCTGCCCGGTGGTATTGAAAACTACATAAACTGCTTCCGGTTAAAGTCTACCTTACCGATACGTGATAAATTCAAAAATTATTTTAAAAGTGTTCTCAATAAATACATAAAATGGAAATATCCAATTTAATGTACGATTCGTATTTCAAATTAAAAAAAATTAATTTTGATGTTTTCGTACGCGTCGATAAGTTATCTACGATTGATTTTTGTAATGAGTCTGATTCTGATGTAATTTGGTTCAGTTTTTTAAAGCTTTTTTCAACATAACTCTCAATTAGAAATCATTGGAAGAGACTTTTATTTCGTAACTGCTTTAACCAAAATTTCTTCTTTTAGTTTTAAAAAAATTGTTTTTTTTAAATAATTAAGAATTTGTTAAAACTTATATGTACAAGTATAATAAATATTTTTTTTGCTCAACTAAAAATATTTGAAATATTTTTGTTATTAATGAGAAAATAACGAAAGAGAAACACGCGAAAAGAAAAATAATATTATTTTCACGAGTTGTGGAAACACGAGAAAACGATATCACACCACGATCACCCAATTCCATTGGTTGATTCACGAAACAATTCGGACTTGTCGAAATACTGGTCGTACGCAGATTATAAGAAGTTGATTCTGGATTTGCGGGAATTCTATATTAAAAAAGACATGAAGCCTCTAATCGATTCATCGGAATAAAGTGCATTAATTTTTGACTAACCTCTACTCGTTAAAAAAAAATTAATATCTAAATAACTACATGGTAAAGCCTTTTTAAATTTTGCAAACACGTTAAACACAATGCTAACGAAACCAGCAGGGTGCGCATCTGCGAATCTCTATTTCAATGTTGTTATCAATCGATGATAAAGATGGCAGCTTGAAGCAAGACCAGACGATTTCGCTTCGGAGATGAACGTTTTCAGGAAACATTATCGTTTTATTCGTACAACGGTATTGATCTATATACATGCGAGAACACAGGCGAGTAAATCATATTGCAATATATATGAATAGAGCAATGAGAAGATCATCTCGACGATTATACTAATGCTGCGCTCAGAGGCTAGTGGTAAATATCTTCTCTGTCCGCGACGTAGCGTACAATATCAGCCGGTGTAAGCAGTTTTTCTGCGTCGACATCGGGTATCTCGAAGCCGAATTCGTCCTCTATCGCCATTATTACCTCGACATGATCCAGGGAGTCCAAGCCAAGATCTTTGAGAAAGTGAGATTGCAGAGTCAGCTGGAAACAAGAGTAGGACGCATTGGTACGGCTCTAATCAATGTGCGGGTCGATAGCTCGTGGTCCACCGAGAGGCTGAAGCCACGAATCGAGTAAGCCCTTTCCTACCTTGGCCGAATCAACTTTGTCGTACAGCTGGAGAACCAACAACACTCTCTTGCCTATAAGGTCTAGCGAGAGAGGGGGTTTATGACTGAAACCGCGGCATGGCTGCTCGACTCGTGGCTCGGTCAGTGTACCCTGTGGACACGCAAAAGAGGGAGAACGCCGTTAATCAATGTACAAAACCTTCTCCGGTGGAATTTTGTCGTAACCGCCAACAATATCCATTATTCTCTTCTGCAGGTGGTGCAAGTCCTGTCCTGAATTAAGTGACGGTGGAACATCACTTTTCTTATAGTACCGCAATCCTAATTTTCGATGCTCGCCATCGCTCGTAATCTGTGTCGTAATTTTTTTTTTTTACGATGTAAAAAAACATTAATCACATATTGAGATTAGACGTAGTTGATGGTGTTACTCAATGTTCATGGAAATTTAGGCTCGATTTTGAATGAGATATTCGTCACCGAGCTCGCGAAGCTCGTCGATATTGGAAAAAGTTACATAACGCCCGTAACTTGATTACGCCGAACGTGAAAAACAAAGCGAACGACGATGCAATGTACACAAAAAGAGAGAATAGTGGAAAAAATATAAATTGGCAAAAGAGTCTGAATGAGTTCGTCGAACATCTCGAATTTTACCTTGCTGTTAGCGAGATCCCTCGAGTTGCGCGTCAACGAGTGAAATAACCTGTCAGGACACGATGCCAAAGCGGCCGCGGAGTTTTTCAACGCAAACGGACCCGTCGCGCTCTTGATAAGACCGGCATTCCGAATTAATAGTCTTACACCCGTTAGAGACGCCATTTTTTAATCCTGTCGTCTGTACAAAGTGCCGCAAGTTTATTTCTCCGTTTTGTCGCTTATCGAAGAGAGCGCGCACGCGCGTTCGTCGAGGGAGCACAGGAGCACTCACCTCCTCGCCCTCTGTCATAGACGTAGAAAACATAGATTGCGCAGTCGGAACGAAAATTGCGCATCTTCTAGAGAGAGACAACTATAGTCCATGGCGGTATATCTTTCTTTATCT
>JAPYYW010004759.1:0-10418 GCA_030522545.1 Cremastinae sp. A BG-2022a
GAAAAAAATTCGTATTTACGCATTTCATATGAAAGAATATCCTCTCCAAATTTGAACGAATTTTTATTATTTCGTTATAACTATCGAAACCCCTTAATTTATATATAGATAAAATTTAATATGGAATAATCAATCGAGGTTTATTATGCTATAATTAAGATACTGTCAACGCAACGAAGGGTGTATATAACGTATATATATATGCAGAGAAGCGGAAATAACTAAAAAGCCATCACTTGTGGCATACTCCGTCGAGGTTTCCGATTATATACGCGTAAACCTATTCCGACCAGTGCGAATTGGGAATTCTCCTTCATAATCTCGATTTAAATCTGTACAAAGGCAATCGCGATTGCCAGTGGTAATTATCGATTGGTCCATCCAAATTCCACGCGACATTGGATTCGAATGGTTCGTTGAATATGATTCAGCTTGAATTTCCCTAGCTCGTGGTCACCCTCGCCACGTGTCAGGCTTCAAACTTCCGCGTACAAATTGTCTTTCAACGAAATCCCACCTGTCGATGAGTTTCAACTAAAATAACGTATTATTACGAGGATGCCAGTGTCACGTTTTTATTTTACGAAGAAATTGAAGTTGGCAAAAGTGACTTTAATGATAAATTGGTGAAATTTGTACTGTTATATAGCTTTTATTGCGATGTTTTATAACATTTTTTTTCCAACATAACTGATTAAAGCCAGATCATTTCTTTCAAATAATTTTTTTAAAAATATTCAAATTTTGTTTTCGTTTTGTCAAATTATTTTGATGAATTATATATCTTTTATGACAATTAACACGTGTTTAAATAGGGAAGTCATTAAAACTTTAACTTGAAATTATTTCAAAAATTAAACGGCAGTATTACTCGACCTTAAAGTGTGTAATTTTTTTTTTAATTATATTAAAAATTATTTTTGCCATTGAACTACTTTAATTTAATCGAAAAAAAAATAAAAAAAAAAGATTTTTCATGCGGTGAAAATTTGGCCAGACGAAACTTTTTTTATTGTATACGTGTGCGATTCGTCATTGAAATTCTTTTTATTCGAGTGCGAAATCAATGCAGCAACGGAAAGGTGACGGTCAATAATAACTTTAACAGGTGCAACTCGATGAAAGTTATAAAAACGAGGAAAATAATTGTAACGAAGGCAGGCAATGTGAATTGACAAATGCATGCATGTTCAGTTCTGTGACTTTACGAAGGGAATTGATCTTTCAGCGTTAAAACACGAAGGCCGTTTCTATTTTGGTCTTCTTCATTTCACTCAGTGAAGATCGCATGACTCACATTTAGCAAATCTATACCTGGATCGCGAAAGACGAGTTATGGTTCATTCAAGAAATTCATTCTTGAAAGAATTCAACCCTAATCGCTTATACATTATCAGAAAATTACACGAATCACATATTTTTTCATTTATTTTTCGAATAATTAAACAAAAGAAAAATTTGCTTAAATAAATTCACACTATACGAATTACTATCCTATATTTTTTAATCCACCAAATGACTCAATTTTAAACAATGTATATAATAAATCAGATCTTAAATTTATGAATATTGTTTTATTTTTTCGACAGTTGCAAGCTACGAAAAATACACCTCCATATTTATAAAAAAAATATATCATAGATTTAATCGAAGAAAAAATTCAAACATTTAAAGTAAGATGAAAAATAGTATCGTTCAACTTTTGGAACGCTTATTTTATTGCAGATGGAAACCTTTCCAATTATTTGATCTAAAAAAAAATTTATTTTTTACTTCAAACTTCTTTCAGACATGCTCAAAAATTATTTTTATTCGCCTAACAGTTTCAGTATAAGACTTTCATGTCGGAAAGCGATCCGATAAAAGTGGCAAGTGATAAATAAGGTACACAAAAGTAAGTGGCTTGAAATATATATTTGTCATAATTTTTATAAAAGCTATATCTTTATTTCCTTTTATTAAAAATTCCGCATTTGATGTCGCAAAATAGAGAGAAATACGTGCTTCAGGATCAAACCTCCCGAGAGATAAAATTTCGCGAAGTTACTTGAAAGTAGCTCGACGAGAGAATTTTTTTTTCGAGAAGACTCGTAATTCTCGGGGTGTATACACAGTACAAAGGGCAAAGGTTTCTTTGCCCGTACTCAAATTCTCGAGGGTCCAAGACTGTCGTAAAAATCGCTAAATAAGCGGGTTTTTGTGAAAAACGGCTAAAGGTTCAGCGTCGTCGGGACGCGATTATTGATATTAGATTGCCGCTGGCCTCGCGGTGACTGGCATTTCAATTGCAAAGGAACAGAAAGAGCGACAGTGTGATAATAACCATTTTAAAATGAAAAAAAGCTTAGCACGTGGAACAAGAAAATGCCTGCATAATATATTCATCTCCTTTCTCTCTTCTATATTTATATAATGTATATCTATTGTCTCTCGACACGTGAATCAATGAGGGAAAATAATGAGAGCCTCGAGAGACAGCGTTGGGTCGACCAAAAATCGACCCTCGTTCTTCGCTCTAGAAAATCTTTGCTACTTCTTACGCGCGAAAGAATATACGAGATTATCTTTTTTCTCTCAACTAAAATCTCTAGCAAGGACACGAGAAAAACGATTTTTACATATCTGTGGCGTTTCGAATGCAATTATATTCCGAGTTAAAAAAAAACATTCTCTGTTAAGATGTCGATACAAATAGCTAACATTTCGAAATATATAAATCACGAGAAAAGGTCTCCGAATTCGTATGTTAATGCATTCTCATATTCGTTTCTTTTTTGACTTCATTTTTTTTTTTACTTTATTCTTCAAAACGTATTTATACTAAACACGTCGATGACGTTTTTTCAAAGTAAAAATTTTTTATCTCGCTGAAATTCTTGTTCTGAGAATAAATCAGGTTTGTTGAAGAAAACAAATTTGGTTCAAATTATTGTTTCGTCTCAAACAGTTGCTTTTTTTCACAGAGAAGCATTTTTAAATCTGATTTTCTGAAAACTTCAAAGAGATTGCGTTTTACCTTGACCGAGGATCGAGTCAGCTCATCTTTTAAGCCTGCACGTGAAAAAGCAAGCAAAGAGTACGCTCGTTGTTCACAACGCTCTCGGGAAACAGCAGAGGGTTATGTAACAATTCCTGGCCCGTTAATACAAAACGTCAACCGCGCTCGCGCCTCCTGTGCATATATAGTTCCCGATAACATTTTGATAAAGCTGTTCACTCCGGTGTGTTTAGTATTAAATGTGTCGCACACGTGTGTTATTTGCACATGCCACTCGAAGGGGACACGGCCGGATGCACGTTTTCCGAGCAAGAGCTTTAATAACCGCCTATATACACCGGGGAGATTGTAAAAAATTTTATTAAGGTAGTTCTATAGTTTTATCGGTTATTTAGGATTTTGTTGAAAATTGGTATACAATCATTCTGTTATATATCACGCATATGCGTATCAAATTTTAAGGTAGTACGTCCACAAACGAGTTGAATTAATAAATGGTTGAAATTTGACATATATATGTTATTTAATACTTTATCTAAACATCTGTGCAATTTGAATAAGTTTGACCGCTCCAAACCTTAAGAGCACGTGTTAAATATTGCAATCTTCAATCCTGAACATCTTGAAATCTAGACGGTGAACCTTTTTGAAATTTAACACAGCTTTTTATTGTACTTCAAAGAAGCTTCCTTTCGGTCTTTAAAAAAATCCTAATATTATGATTTTTTTTATATTCATACGAACGTAACAAGTACAGGTAACCCTGGATGGCCTTGAATTTTGAGTATGTTGTTCTTGAAATAATTTGCAACAACTTTTCTTAATAAACTTAAGCTCTATATTTATCTATATCGATATTTTGCTGTTCTTTTAGGCGCATTCTTCATGTTACTTCGCATCATGCGCTCTATTCCAATTTATTGATTAGTTTTTTATAATATAGGATACATCCGCACCAACATTTTTAAAAAGTATTTTCAAACGATATTATAAATTTGAAACACTTAATTATTCACTTTTCGTATGATTGAAAATGACTGGAACTGACACTCAATTGAACTTGTCGAATTTCTACGAAATGTTTTTTAGTAACAAACTACCTGGCGAGATCCAACACACGTCTTATCCCGACACTTTACACCGGCCTACTGATTCCAAATTTGAAGAAAATTCGAACAATTAAGATCATGTTCTTTTTTTCACTCGACCTCGACCAATCACCATGGAAACAATAATGACCGAGGGATTAACGAAAATTTGAAAATTTTTTTTTCCTCGTTATGCTCGACGAACTTTCACTCTTTTTTTTCAATGTTTACGATCTCCGAACTATTCAGGTATATTTGATAATAATAATAGAAAAATATGTCGCAAGTTTTTTTCACATGAACTGAGAAAATGTAGAGTGTTCGAGGACCTCCAGCCTCATTTTTCGTGATTCGAAAATAGGAAAATCTCAAAATTTCAAGTGGCGATATCTTTTTGTGTCCTCGGGGGAATATCGACTTCATAGTAGGTAATTTCTGAAAATTTTTGGAAGACGAAATTAATGATTCAAACATCAAGGTCATTATTTCGAAAGCAGCACAAGTTGAATTTTTTTATGACCAGAGATTAGTTAAAATTTAATGCGCTCTATTTCGCGATGAATCTATTATGTCTTTTTAAATATATATACGAAAAGACTTCAAAACGTGATATTTCTCAATTTAAGAAAATTCAAACTATAAACAGGTATATTATCTTCGAAACTAGATTGTCGAATTTATTTTACTGTTATTTTCTTCAGTTTTAGAAATTTAAAACTAACATGAAAACCAAACCAGAATATTATTTTAAAAAGACAGATTTTTTGTGCCCTAAAACGAAGATGCATGTTAAGGGGCGAATCTTTTTTAAAAATACCCAAAATATTAATACTGCAATTAAAAGACACCGATTAATCGAGATAATATGTTTTTTCCAGAGATATATTTCACGGTTGAAATAAAATCGTCGCAATAAAATAAAAATTGGGAGTTAGTACTGCGAAGCGATATAATTTCATTTCCAAGCGGGTACAGTAGAGCATTAAAAATGAATCAGACACGTAGCAGAAATTGCTTTCGGTTTAACACCTGTTTGTTATCTCACAGAGAGCGGCCTCCTTTCTCGCCACTTTTCGATAGCGGGAGAAGGGAGTTTCTTTGTTGCGCGAAATCAAGATCGATTACAAAAGCAATTAAAGACTCGACGGAGTGTACGATACTTTTCTCTCATCTCTGTCTCTCTCTCTTTCTCTTCTCCTTTCTCGTTCTTGTTCGTGATAAAGCGAAAAGGAGTATCATTTCGACGGGCACAAATCGAATTCCCGGAAAGTCCGGGATGATCGGCGAAGCTCTCGATAGAGGCAAAAAAAAATAAAATAGACGGATGAGAAAAAGGACGGAAAAGGAGCATCGACACTGTGTCGTAGCGGCGGGGGATTCGCGCGCTAGATGACCGTAACAACAAAAGAAGACTGCGAGAGAAACGAGACGAACGGATGGAAACGTGATTCACCGCGAGGGCTCGTGGAACGAAAATCGCTCGCGAAAGCCACGGGTCTGTGACTCATCTCGAGCGAGCGTAAAACGACGAGAAAACCACTTCTCTCTCTCTCTCTCTTTCTCTTTTATTCGACAAGAGTGTCCGTTTACATCGACTAACCGACATAGATATTCTCACAGAATGTTAGCAGAAAAAACTTCCAATAAATGATCCTAAACTATACCAAATTCACGTTTTCTGAGAGCAATCGTCACGAAATTCAATTATTTGTTGCCCTTTTTTGCATCATTATTAAAAAAAAAACAGAAAGAATAAAAAGTTTTTCTTTGCTCCAAAACAAATAATCGTATAAAATACCGTCGAAAATATTTTCTCCGGAGCCGAAAATACGTAATTGCCTGATGGGTCGACACTGTTCGTCGTCCAGCTTTAATGTTTTTATTTTTTTTTTTATTCCGTCCGCGTTTGTTGTAATTTTTGTTTTTGTTTTGTCTTCACTCTCGAGGCTAGTCACGTACAAGTTGGAGACAATATACAATTTAACTGAGAACTCTATTTAAGTGGGTGCGCGCTTCGCGCTCGGAACACACATGGGGACGTGGAGGCGTCGCGGCGAACATCGATTAACGAGTTCGAATGCGCTCGTGACCTCGGTTCACGGAAGTACGACGTTGCCCAACCCTTTCATTCTCTCTCTTGCCATATATTTTTTCATCTCGTTCCCTCCATTTCCGCCACACGTTTATTTTCTTCGCCTCGCGCGATTTTTCCTATTTTTATTAAATCCTTTTTTTTTCTCTCGCTCCAATCTTTTGCTCTTTACCTTTTTTTTCCATCATGGCGCGAAAATGTCTTTTTTTCTCACTTTTTTTCAATATTTTTTCTCCGCATTTTTTTTCTTCATATCTCACTGCTCTAGATTTTCTTGAAATCCTTTTCCTCCTATATTTTCTCAATATTTTCTCTGCCGGACGTACACGACTTCTCTCCTGTTTAGCCAATTTTTTTTCCTCATTTTTTCCTTTTTTCCTCGTTACAGGGTTATTCTTTGGCTCTGATAAGGAGGTATTAGCGATACTTACTATAGTCAAATGACATACTATTGGTATATTTATTAAGTTAATAAATAACTTTTAAGATCAAATAAATCTTTTTTACCAAATATCATAATTTTGAAATGTAAATTATTGATGCAATACAGATAGTTTAAATATGATTTTCATTTTTAGGATATAATTTGACTTGGAATCACTCACGTATAAGTGTCATATCCGATATTATCATTAAATAATTCAATGAAAAGTTCGATGACCATATATTTTTATGATAAATAATTATATCTTGCACGCTAATGAACACGTGAGATATTTTTATACTATGCTAAATATATATTTTTTTCCATCGAAGAGTGGATGCAAACGGTTTCTCGTAAGACTCTGACTTATGTCGAACATAGTTTGTCGGGATAACTTTCGCTTTTTTTTTTATTGATAATGCTCCTTGAAATTTAGCCATCGAAAAATTGGATTAATACTCTGTATCGTAAAAAAGATTCAATAGAAAACATTCAATTTTGTACTTTGGTCAATGCTTCTTTAAGGTTGTTGCCAGGGTATAGTAAAGCTCAAAAAAATATTTAAATGAAAAGGCTTAATTTCTTGAAAATGTACATAAATCTTGATTGATCTCATGTTGAAATGTACGTCAAATTTTATGAAGATTTTTATGTACATAGTAATAATAGAGATATTGTTGAAAATTGTCGCATTTTTAAATCTCTCATAAGAGCCCATGTTAAAAGTGGTATTTAAAAAGAATAAATATCTCTATTACCACATGGTAAAGCCTCTTTAAATTTTGCATACATATATTAATATGATGTCAAAGATTAGTATAAATTTTAAAGGAATTCTGTCTCAAAAAATTTCAAGGAATGATTTTACATTTACTACACGTATGCAAATGGTATCAAAAATTGGTTTCTGCAAATTTTCAACAAAATCCTGAAAAACGATTTTTCGATAGCACCAGCTTAAGAATTCTTTTTAAAAAACCTTTTTCTTCCTTTTCAATCTTCTTCCTCGTCTTACCGCGTCCCTTTAAACTCTTGGTACTCGTACTCTCGTACTTTTTTTCGTTCCCCTTCAAGCTGGCAGAGACAAAGAGGCTACCACTCAAACCTTGCATCATTTCAACCTGTGCAAAAGCCACGAGTGCCCGGAGCCGGAACTGTGCACGTATCTGTCGCGAAGGATGATTCAAACTCCAAGAGTGCATCTATACGATTCGTCGAGAGATTTTTTTCTCAAGACCGTATAACAATAAAATAGTCGCCCAAAAAACGTGTATAACATTTTTTTGAATTTTATGAAACAAAATTGTAATTCTTTATAATAAGATTTTTAATTTTTACCATTATTTTTGAAAATTAGCATTCGTGTTCTCAATTAGAGAAACATTATGTATTTATTTAAGTATATCTTTCGGAGAATGTTTTGTTTCTATAAACTGAAAACGAAATTTGGTTGATTCAACAAAATACTTGTTTCAATACGTTCAACGATATTATTTTGCAAATTAAACTAAATTCTTGGTTGATTTAACTGAAGTTTCATTATTTCAAATGAACAAGTGTTGTTTCGATGAAATATTTTCAACTAAATCTGTTTTCAGTGTATGTTTGATTTTTTTATTCGAAATAATAAAAGATTTTTAACAAATTGTCTCTTTTCATTGAAGCTTGTATATGGATCAAAGTTTGTATTTTTATTTTCACTTTGCAGCTCGTTCGCCAACCATTAATTTACTTCCGAGTGTGCACGAGAACCTCTAATTGTATTATAGAACGAAATTACGTGACTTCGCTGATGAGGCATCCCTGATAAATTATACAAAGTAACCTAGATTCTCCAAATCCGTGATAAAATGTCCTCCGATTCCTTTTTTTTTTTAATTGCGTGACCCTTGGAGCTACGGAACATGTACGAATACGCAGCGCGCGTCTTGAGAAAAGAATACAAATTTTAGAGTCCAAGTAAAAATAATTTCTGTCGCCAGGCGGTTAAGCGGAACTTTTAAAAATATATACCCCGTTAACTTAGATTCTCTCTTGCGATGCTGTTTTTTTTTCAAAGAGTGCGAGAAGGAGAGAATTCCCAAATGACAAAGTTCAAGAATAGAGAAATAATTTATCGTGTAAGAGACGCATTTTCGGAGTCCCCTAATCGTCATCGGTACAGCGACTTCCGCAATCTTCGTCGAGCGAAACGGGCAAGAAGACGAGAGGAGAGAGACACGACTGCAGTGATCGGTGCGTATGTTTTCGAGCACACACGAGCCCGTCTCCCATCTTCTATCTCGCTCAATCCCGCGTGCAACCTGCTGGCGGTGACTCTTCGTAATCCAAAAATAAATGGCAACGATTTCGACTCGGTAACATCGCGTCTGTGTACACTCCGCGTTATGTCCCGCGTGTACCCGCGAACGTACGTGTAAGAATCGACTATACATAAAAACATACCGCTGAGTTTTCTCGTGATGTCTGAAAATAAGCCGGTAAATTAGCGACGAAGCCTGATGCTAAGTAAACCATTGACGACACAATTATCACCGCGCGACTCGTACGCGATATCTGATTCGAATATTCTATCAAAAAAAAAAATATATATATATATATATATGCAAAATTTTTATAGGAAACGAAGATTTTCATTTGAAAGAATAAACGTCCCAATGAAAATCTAACTCATTTGTTTTTAATTAAAAATCAAAAAAATCTGCTTCAAATTTACATTGGAATTATTGTCTGATATTTTAGGGATCGGAAACCCATCTTGTGTCTTAATTTCAAACAATATTTGTAGTAAATATGTACTACGAAACGTTTGAATACAAGTGAACGAGATTATTCCAATAGTAGAACATTGTACCAAAAATATTTTAAAAAATATGAAAAAAAATAATTATAATAACGTTTTTAAAGTATAACACAGACAGAATCGTTTAATTTTCAGAGCATATTTAGATATTGGGATTTTATTCTTATACCAAAAATGGTATTGCTTGGTAATAAATAAATTTAGTACACATTATCTGAAAAAGAGGAGTATCAGGATAAAGTTTTTGTAGAATATAAATGATCAAATAGAGAAAATTGAGGCAAATCGTTCCAATATATGGAACATTGATAAAATATTTCAAAAGAACAGAACAAAGTTTTGAAAACTATAATATATTTGTTGAAAAATGTATACTCGCTCCGATATTACAGTCTCGATGTAATTGTGCTTTATTTGTTCCAGTTTATTCAGCGTGGCACACATTTTCTGATCGCGGTAACCCACCTTTTTCCATATACCCTCTCCTTTGTCTCGTAATACTTTCTTCGCCGATCGATGGACTCGAGTCCGGGCACAAAAGAGAACGAACAAGTATACCGCGCGGGACGCGCGATTGGGAAATCTATCTTTTTTGCTCCTATATATGCCTCGCCGTCGCGCCTTTGGAAAATTGACAAAGTTTTCGAACAGCCGCGCCCTAATTCTTTTTCAACGACGAACATAATAATTTAAACGGCATAGTACATTTCGCCTAATTGATGAATTTATGTTAACAAAACGATCGATATTCGCATCGTATTTTACATCCAATTTTTAAAGGAAGAAATGAAAATTCTGTGGCCAAACAGCGACGATTGCGCATCGGCAAAGTATCTACGAATTTCGAAAAAAAAATATCCTGAGGCGATCTGAATTTTTTGTGCGTACATTCATAGGATTATTACGTATACGCCATGTTGTGCCGCGAGATTTCATCACGAAATAACGAAATCAATCGAACTTTCTGGAACGATTCAGTGCAGTAAAATTTCGTAAAATAATACACGTGCAGA
>JAPYYW010004760.1:0-13229 GCA_030522545.1 Cremastinae sp. A BG-2022a
AGGGAAAGAAAAGTGCGTTTTTACTCTTCGGCGATTTTTTACTATCTCATCGATGTTTGTATTTATACGCTGGCCCAGTACCGATAAAAATTCCTCGTTCTTGTTGCTATCCGTGCGATAAATATATGCACTCGTGCATCTATTAATAGACGACGCATTAATCCTCAGCCCTTATATTTCGACAAAATACATATAATTTGTGCTTGATAAATTTGTATATTTGTAACTTTCAATCATTTCTCGACGAGCTCTTATTTATTTTTTTTCCAGGATATTGTAATCATTTGACGCCACCTAGGTTTCGAAGAAAGGGAAAGAAAAGTGCGTTTTTACTCTTCGGCGATTTTTTACTATCTCATCGATGTTTGTATTTATACGCTGGCCCAGTACCGAAGTACCGATAAAAATTCCTCGTTGCTATTCTAACTTTTAATCATTTCTCGACGGGCTGTTATTTATTTTTTTTCCAGGATTTTGTAATCATTGCACGCCAACTAGGTATTGAAGAACGAGACAGAAAAGTGCGTTTTTACTTTTCGGCGATTTTTCACTATCTCATACGCTGGCCCAGTACCGATAAAAATTCCTCGTTTCCGTTGCTTTCCGTGCGATAAATACATATATGCACTCGTGCATCTATTAATAGACGACGCATTAATTGTCAGCCCTTATATTTCGACAAAATACATATAATTTGTGCCTGATAAATTATTAAAACTATATTTGTAACTTTCAATCATTTCTCGACAGGCTCTTATTTTTTTCCCCAGGATTTTGTAATCATTACACGCCAACTAGGTATCGAAGAAAGAGACAGAAAAGTGCGTTTTTACTCTTCGGCGATCTTTCACTATCTTTCACATCTCATCGATGTTTGTATTCATACGCTCGCACGTTAAGGAAATATTAACGAAAGTACGAAATTGAATTTTTCCAATTGAATGTTTTTTACGATAGCATTATCGATAAAATAAGTGAAAATTATCCCGACAAAGTATATGTTCGACATAAAGCCAGAGTCTTATGAAAAACCGTTAGCATCCACTCTTCGATCGAAAAAAATATATATTTAGAGTGAAATTTGAAACAATCTAAAATATCTTACGTGTTCATTACCGTGCAATTATTTATCATTAAAATATATGGTCATAGAATTTTTTATATTGAATTATTTAATGATAGTATCAGACATTTGAAACTTTTATACGTAAACGAATTCAAGTCAAATCATAATCTAAAAATGAAAATCACTTTTTAACTATTTGTATTATACCAATATTTTACATTTCAAAATAAGTATACAATACATATTTGATAAAAAAAAATTTTATTTGATCTTAAAAGTTATTTATTTACGCCTCATTTAAAAATAAGCCAAATAGTATCTCATAGTATCTCAATCTGTGTACTCGTGTCTAATAATAGATGACTCATTGTCAGTTGTCAGTCCTTTTCACAAGATACATATTTGTGCCTGATAAACAAGATAATTCTTATACATCGCAAGCACAAACGAGACACATTCCACCGCGTTTCTTTGACTCTTCAGCGCGAATTATTACAACTATATATTTGTAATTTTCAATCATTTCTTGACGGACGCTGATTTTTTTTTCCAGGATTTTGTAATCATCGCGAAATACACACGCTGGTAAGCTTGCGAAAAGGAAATAATCAAAACGCGCTCGGAAACGCTGACGTTTTGTCATCTCGCGGCCGAAACACGAAACGATCACGATGCGTTTCTATCGAAATAGGTGTGATATTACAGAACATCATCGCAATTTTTATCTTTGTTGTGACGAGCATTCTATCTTCGTCCTTTTTCATTCTTACACTCTTCATAGTAATGTACACGCATTCTTGAGGATTTTTACGGTATGGCTATTCGCGGGTGCGTTCCGCAAGATTTGTTCTCGCGATCGTATAGCATCATGAAAAAGTCGTCTCGATATAAAGTCTGTTGAATTCAAAAAAAATATAACAAATTTTTAATCTTAGGCCGTGTTCCTAATTTGCTGCCAGTGCTGCGAGCAGTTTCAAACTTGCTCGTAGCGCGCTGTGGCAGTGCAATTTTTACACGCGCAGTAGCCGGGACATTAGGAACACACCCTTAATACGTATATACTATATATATGCTGAAAAAATCGACGCTATATATGTACGCTATATATATAAAATTATACATCAGAGATACGCCATGACACTCCAGTTCCAAAAATTTATATTTGTATCTTTTGAGGTAGTACGTCCGCAAACGAGTTGAATTAAGAAATTGTTGAAATTTGTATGTTATTTAAAACATTATACAAACATCTGAGCAATTTGAATAAGTTTGATCGCCCCAAATCTGAGATATTTATTGTAAAAAATGACTATTTTCTGCAGTCTTCCATAAGAGCACGTGTTAAATATTGCAATCTTCAATCCTAAATATCTTGAAATCTAGACGATGAGCCTAGAATTCTTGAAATTTAACACAGCTTTTTATTGTACTTCAAAGAAGCTTCCTTTAGTTTTTTAAAAAAATCCTAATATGATTATTTAAATTTTCATACGTACGTAACAAGTACAGGTAACCTTGGATGACCTTGAATTTTAAGTATGTTGTTCTTGAAACAATTTGCAACAACTTTTCTTAATAAAATTAAGCTCAAAAATTACATGGAACGGAAATAAATTGAGATAAAAACGGTAGTTCTACCGTGGTTCTGTGGTAAAAATGGTTTTCTATAGAATTTCTTAAAACTTTGTACATATGTTCTTTAACATGGTGTTCAAGTGTGTGTCAAATTTTAAAAGGTTTCTCTACCTAGAAGACGAGATATTTATTGTGGAAAATCATATCTTTTTGTAACTTTCCATAAGAGCCTGTGGGGTAGAGAAACCTTTCAAAATTTGGCACCAACCTTTAAACAGCATCAAAGAAAGTTTATCTAGTTTTTTTTTAAAAATCTATAGAAAAAAAATTTCAACTGATGATTTTACCTTTACTTTACATAGGAAGAAAATTTTTGAACGGACTGTCGCGGTAGAAATACCTTAAGTAATATTTTGAAAAAAATTGAGTTTATTTTACACACTATGTGCATACACTGTACATAGTCATATCATTGTATAGCAAATTCCAACAGAGATGGCCTCCTTAAAAATAAATAAAATGCAGCAATAACTCGTTTTCGACTACTTCCGGTTTGATAAGCAAATAGAGCGCTTACGAAGAATCAGACGGAATGAGTTGAAAAAAATACTCATATTTCGCAAAAGGTTACGATCCACATTGTTGATTTCGTGCTGTTCAAGGCATACATGCATCGTTTTCTTCATGGATTTATGGCGCCATCCGAGTTAAGAGATCATTGAACGTCTTATGATATTGCATCCTCGCGGTCATATAATAAACACGTAATTACTCGTTGCAGTCGTAAAAATATCATCATTGTTGTTTCGCGCGATGTCTGAAAAAGAATAATATGCAGAGAACAGACAGGGGAAATTGCGAAGTAGGGAGATACAAATCCGGTTGGAGAAAACATTAATAGAATATTTTTGTAACCCCAGAGCTTTCTCATTTTACGTCGATGTATATTTTATAATTACTGTAACAAACATCTACAAAAAAACCAATGAAGTATGTCTTTATCGTTATTTTTGTTTCATACAATTCATATGGTTAAAATCTGTCAAAAATTACTTGTTTTTGAGATAATAGAGTCGTGGCCTCTCGGCTGTAAATGGACTTGCCTCGAATCGCTGCTACGACTCTTGATACGTTCGAAATGTACAAAATTATAAGTTTGAGGTTACAAAATGTATATCAAATGTAAAAAATATAACTGATTAAGGTGGATCATCAGTGACAATGCTGGTCAAAATCATGACGTCAAAAAACTTTATAAAACGTATCGTAATCTTTCAAAATATACTATGTGTAAATAAAAATTATGAATTTTGTTGATGTTTCTATTGATACTTCATTCATAGTTTATTATAAATAACAGTTATTATAAAGTCATTGACAATAAAATGTCATGTCATGTCATAATAGGATAATAGGATTATTATCCTATTATCCTCTTACGCAGGATCGTTTTCAAATGAAATTTTTGAAAAAAATTCCCTGGCAATACCCAGTTTATCACATATCGTTAGAAATAAGCTTAAGATTTTATCTTGCAGTACTCCAATTTTGAACAAAATCTCCCATTTTTTCAAATTTTATCATGCCATATTCGATGAAATCTCCCATGAAAGCATTGTTAAAATACAAATTTTGATTAGCTTGTTTACAATAATCAGCCTGGCAACATCAAATCTGAACCACCAATTTTTCACTGTATTTCAAAACAACATATATATAGCAAATTTAGCTACCTATATTGGCAGCACTTTTAAAATCACTCCAATTCAATCGTAAAGAAGATCTGTGTAAATTTTAAATAAATTATGTCTCAGACGATTTGTGTCACGCAACTCTGTCGTTCTGAGAGGCCAATGCCATCGTTTTTTTTCAATTTCACGGTGTTTTTCGTAAATATGCCATTCGCTTATCAGACTCACAAGAATGGGAGTGTTTTTTATTCGTCTCAGTCGTCTGTCTCGATTTATCTCGTTCATCCTCATCTGGTCATGTCGGATAACTGAAAATTGATAACCTCCACGTTCGCTCGCACTATCTGCTCCCTCCTTCCGATTTCACGTTAATCCTTATTTTTTTGTCACCGTGCAAACTTGGATCGGCGCTTATGGCGTATAATCGAAAAACAAAATTTTCTTCTACACGTGAGCTCACTGGGTTTGATCGTTTAGAAAGGAACGAAGGTCCATTTCTTCAAGAGGGTGGTGACCCTCATTAAAATATATTAAAAACGTGATACGATGAAACAGTAATGATTTTTATCGTCAAATATGAAGACGCTATTTTTTCAAATTTTTAAAAACTCATAGTTCTCGAATTTTTTGATATTACATCTTTCTAAATATTTTGTTTATTTATTTATTTATTTATTCCTTATAGATAGATTTTATGTATGTATATATGCAAACCCGTGTACAAATTAATTGTAATACATAGATAATAAAAGTAAATGAATAAACATTTATTCAAATAGAAAGAAGTCGAGCATTATAAATTGCTCTTTCCCATTTGATACCGAAGAACTGGCTCATCAGCTTTCATTAAATATATGTATTAAACATTTTAAAATTTCATATTTTTAACACGGGAATTATCGGTTTGGGTCACCCTCCTCAATGCGAATCCATAGAAAACATTTGCATTAATTTTCTTATCGAACCAACGCAAACAGCTGATTACGAGGAATTCTCAAAAAAAAACTTACGAAATACGGAAGTAAACAAGAACTGAGAAAGAAATAATAAGAGAGTGATGGAAAATATAATTATTTTATTTTATTTTACAAGGCTTTTGCAAATTGATGTCAAAATAATGGCAACTTAAAGAGAAATCATATAATTTTTTTTTTCAATAAAAATAAAATGTTGGTGCTTATGTGTACAGTATGTGCGAAAATGTAAAAAATGTTGGATTCCGGTGACAAGGGTTACGCCAGTATGTCACGGTTGCGTTTTTCTCTCACACGCACTAAGAATTTTTTTTTAATGAGCAAATACAATTTGGTTAATTGTAATTTCCTTATCAATTAAAAATGTAATGATAAAAAAATCAACAGCTCTGCAACGAGACAAAATGAATTATAAAAACAATTCAATTACACTTAACTTTATGGGGTTGTGCTACTACTCAGTAGCCAATTAACTATCTTTAAAGAAATCTTTTGTTTATATACGTAATTAACACTTTTCGATATTAATTGTATTTAAGGTAGGAGTCGCGTAAAATCGTTTGAGACAGAATTTCTTAAAAATTCGAACAAATCGTCTTTGAGGTCATGTCGAAATGTACACCAAATTTTATGAAGCGTCACCAACTAGTAATCGAAATATTAATTGTAGAAAGTCATCACATTTTTCAATCTCTCATAAGGACCCATATTAAAAGTGACAATTTTTTAAAATAAATATCTCGATAATCACATGGTGAAGCCTCTTTAAATTTTGCACACATGTTAATATGATGTCAAAGAAGATCAGTATAAATTTTGAAATTGTCTCGAAAAAATTTAAGTGATGATTTTATATTTAGTTAATACGTGCAGCCAAACTTTTGAACAGACTGTCACGCGACTCCTACCTTAACATGCATGAGCTCTCATTTACCTGTATCGACGATTAAGGTAGAGTTGATGAACGTAAAAAATTGAAACGTTAGATGTAGACGGTATGTGAGTAGAACATTTTGTATAATAAAAAATAAATTTCAAAAAAGACTGCAAAGTGAAGAAAGTGAAAAACGGTTTGACAGAAAAGTACTGTCACGCCTGGCCATAACAACAGACGTCTGATTTGTATTTAGAAAGAAATGGGTGGCAAAAAGCACAATTTTATATATTATTGTAATAAAATTGTATGGTAGAATAATGCATTGTCTATTGTTCATAATAAATAATTGATTAGACGTGACTCAATTTTTCTGTTGTTTCTTTCGTGAATTTTCGTTTAAAGTCTGTCAATTGAGTGTGTCATTGTTTGCTTGAGCCGCTTTTTCCTTTTTAACGTCTTATTTAATATAGGATTGTATTTTTCATTAACTTTCAATTTAATTTTTAATTTTATTCAATTTGAATAAAAATCAAATTTTAATATTATTCTTTAATTGCCTGTTTTTATTGTATTGCTTAATGGCTTTTTTATTTAAACTGAACATATTTCGGTAAATACATCGATAACTTACATTTTTACGACTTCATATGAATCATTGATAATTAATTTAAAAATTTATCGGAATCTTCTCTCGGCAGTCTATTATCAATTATTTTTTACATTCATTCAATGGAATATGTTAAGAATTCCACTATAAGGCCTCGTGTCAAAAATGCATATTGTATAATTAAATTACTCATGTAAATGGTCGATGACCTACACACATTTTTTTGTCTCTTTATGTAGTTTTAATAACTCCAAACATATATTAATTTAAATTTTTATCTAACAATATTTACAACAGTACCTCAAAGCTTGGACAAGCTTATTCGAAAATATTTATATAGTGTGATGAACCGAGAGCACGTGCTAGAAGGAAAAAGCTGCGGAAATTTTAAACGATGACCCAGTTTTTTCGGTAAAGATAAATTTTGTATCACGATGAAGTTACGAAAAGTCACGCAAAAAAGTTTCATTATTTTTGGTCGACATAAGCGTCGGGTTTTACGGAACCTTTCGCATTATCGTGCCAGTCAACCGTATTGAACCGCGGAAGGAAAAATAATTTCGGAATATCAAAATAATTAATACGAAAAGTGTTTTCGAAGCACTATAGATTATAAGAATTATCCGCGTTCGATTATACAAAAAAAAACATTACTTACGCGTACGTTTCTACATACATATACGAATACATACATGTTGTATATGAATTTTAGAGAAAATAATTACTGCGTACCTCATGAATGACCCAGTGATCCGAAAAACAATTTTGGGATTTTTTGTTTGTCTGTACGAACGAGCATCACGTAAAAACGACCGGAATGATTTTGATAAGTCTTTACTTGTAAGTTATATAGTCTACGGTAAAGAGAGTGATTTATTGGAATCGAAAAAAGATACGGAATTATATAGGTCGATCTCAAAAACTAAAAATATGATTTTAATATTTTTTTATGAGCTGATATGATATTCAATAGAATTTAATCAAATGAAGAAAAGATGATGATTATTTGACGGGGGAGAGATCATTACGAAAAGATTTTTTCAATGTCCACCATAGAAAAAAAAATATATTTATACATTTTTGCAAAATGCAATTTATTACATAACACACAAGGAGAATTTTTATTCTCCTCTGATAATTAGTTTACATTAAAGTTCATTTTCCTTATAAAATGATTAATGGAAACAAATAATATAATATTTCGGAACATTTTTTTTAAAATATTAATTCTAATTTTAATAAATTAACTTGTTATACAGTAAATATTTAATTTTATTAAACAACTAAGAATAATTGGTAAATGACTTTCAAAATATGTTATTTCAGCCTAAAAAACAGCTAATAAAATGTTCTTCATAAATATTTGTATATATACGTAAGAAATCTTGAGCACTAGTTATAAATATAGTCAAGATTTGCTTGAAGAATCAAAGATTGATACAAATTCGCAGAAAAGTATTTCTATAAATATGCACTCGTAAAAGTCATGACGATGAACTCGTGTCTCAATGACTCAACAGCTTACTTTACGCCTGATTGCCACAGTGTAAATGTTTTTCATCGAAGCATTTAATTTAAAAAAAAAAAGAAAAAAAAGGTCAACGAGTATCATCGAACTCCTGAATGGCAAATTTTCCTGCTCGATAAATGAAAACAAACAGTGCAGAGTAAACACGTTCGCAATATTCTTTCTTGTATTAGTGTCAAACGACTTTAGTAATGATTTTTTACGTTCGAAGTTCACTACACTCATTTTCTCTGACAATCGTCAATTTTTATGGATCAGCGCGCGTGTGCGATTCGATGACCAGAGAACGAACGAGATAACAAAAATTAGAATACAACGGTCACTCGGCGTGTTCCCTCGCCGATATCCGTTATTATATTGATCAATTTTTATTGTAAACTAAATTGTAAATTGATCTGCAATCCAAGTAGCTTGATCCCCCACGATGGAAACAAATCAGCGATGCCAATTACCTCTAAGAAGCATTGGAATAAAAAATGATAATCGATATACGGTTTTAAAATGTACATGACTTTATTATACTTGTAAATTTATTTTTATGATTAAAAAAACTTTTTTATTCTATTTTTGAAGGTAAGATATAGGATAATATTATCTTATAAAATATAATATAAATATTTTTATCTCTTTTTGTATTAATCTTATTATAGTCTTACCTTATAAGTATAATAAAATTGTGTTTTTATTTTTTCTTGTTTAAATAGAGTTAAACTGTATTTAAATGTATATATATATATAAACTATATAAGTTAATATATCTAATCGCTCTCTAATGGTGAGTCACAACAAAATGAATAGTGCGAAAATTTAAAAGAGTTTAAATACATATTGAAACCAATTTTCATGCCGATCGTTCGATTTATATATAGAATTTCATACTCTGCAGTACCATCTGGTCATGAAGAAATAAAATAAAGTAGCCTATGTTCAAATCCACGTTGTAAGCTATTTCTATGACAAATTTCATTCAAATTCGTGCAACCGTTTTTGCGTGCTTGAGTAACAAACATTTAAACATACAAACATTCACATTTATATATTAGTATAAGAGTAAGATATGTACAGCGAAAGAATTACATATATAATTTAATTTTAATAATTGTATTGAATAGTAAAACGGCGTGCCACAATATATCGTTAATTTCTTTTTCTGTACAATAGTGAAAAAGTAATATGACTTTTTTTTAAACAAGAGTTTATACCAATACCAATACCATATACCAATATAATACTTATTTATGTCACATTAATTTCGTTGATAATTCTCAATGTATAATTAAGTAATGAGCGATATGGAATAAATGAGGGATGGACAGAGTTCAATACTTTTCTGAGAAATGAAAATTTTTCAATAGATAATCTTTATTGTCTCATTGATAAAATTAGCATCACCGATTGAAAAATTTTCATTTCTCAGAAAAGTATCGAGCTCTGGCCATCCTTGGAATAAATGTATAAATATATAAATGGAAAAAAATCAGATTCGGACTCACTTTTGTCTATCAAGAGAGCCATTAGCATGGAGTCTGTTTTAAAAATTAGTCAAGTTAAAAATGTCTACTTATTTCTACGTATTTCTATACTCATAGTTCCTAAACAAAAATTTTGATTAAGCAAAAAAAATTTTATTTTGAAAATATTTCATTAAAGGACGTTAAATTTCATTAAAGGGGTTAAATTTTTTAAATACATAATTAGTAATTGTTATCCATGTAATCTTATTTCAGCTTCGTTGGTACACTGAAAAAATAATTTTGTTATAGTGACCAAATATAATCTTTACCATGTAATTTTGTTGTGTCAATGGAAATTTAAGTTAAGTAAATGAACCTTGTCAACCCGACGTAATCAATGATTGAATCAAAATAAATTATCAAAATGACTATATTACAATATATTCTATATATCTAAATATTACAACAAAAAAGTTGTTCTCGGTTTAACAACATTTGATCATAAATGTTAATAAATACATAGAGCTGATAAATTTTCACCCGGAAATAAGAACCTCGAAAATAAAATAACAATAACTCTATATATTGTGGACGATGTTTTAAATTTTATCTCAAGTGTCAAAGCTGATGATTCTCCAACAGTGGAAAAATTTATAACATGCCCTGACCCACGATTTCACATATTTTTTCACGTGTTGGCAGCGTGACAGAAATTGAGGCACCTCCGATTCAATTTTGGCCTTTATAAATGATCAAGTCAAATCTTTTTCTCTTTATTACGCGAACAGAATTTTTCGATCGAAACGTCAACATTAATCAATTTTCGAAGTTCTCAATAGAGAAATAAATAACACAGTGTGTATTTTTAACTCGACGTATATTAAAATTAATTGATAAAATCGAAAAAACGAAAATAATAGAACACAAATAGAGGGAGTTGAATAATTAATGGGAAAAAATGTGTTCGAATTCGAGGATTCTTGGCTGATATCACGCGAGTTCAGAATATATTATACGGAAAAAAATTACACTCACTACGTATGAATGAAAATTTATATTCGAAAAATGTCAGAAATTGAAATTTCATAATTTCACGTGTTATTTCATGATCAATTTCTCTTTATAAATTATCATTATTTCTTGTTATTGAATTTTCCAATTTTGAAAGTATAATGTTTTCAAACTTTTTCGTTAAAACTTAATTTTTTAACTTTACCGTATTTAAACAGCTTTGTATGTAATAAAATCTTACTTTGATAGAACTTTCTAAAAAATTGCAGGAATGAAGATGAGTATTGACGATTGTGATTTTGAATAAGACATTTCGATTCATATAGATAATGAAATTTTCTCAAATTTAATAAATACATTTTAGTATGATGTCAAAATTTACACAATTTTTTAAGCAAATCTATACAGAAATAATTTTTTTTTGTAATTTCACATATAGCTTTCATGTGAAAAATCTTTTGGATTTGAGTACCACGTATCAACTATCTTCATTCATATGCAAGATTTTCGAATTTCTCATGAGAAGCAATGCTATATATTTCAGTAGCTTTATTGTTTAAAAACTCACCTTCAGCCGTTGATAGTAAAATTATTTTTAATTTCATATAACTTACGAACAACATTCCAATACTTCATTCAAACTACAAATTTTTAATAATATTGTCCATAAACATCCTTACCCAAATATACATTTATCAACGTACTTTTACACAATAGCTTTATTTTCATTGCTTGTCAAACAGTTAGGGAATTAGAGAGTTCACACACAAGAATCGAAATGGTCACTAATATATACACTGAAAACGAAATTTGGTTGATTCAATAAAAAATTTGTTTCAATACGTTCAACGATATTATTTTGCAAATTGAACTAAATTTTTGGTTGATTTAACTGAAATTGAATTATTTCAAATAAACAAGTGTTGTTTCGACGAAATATTTTCAACTAAATCTGTTCTCAGTGTAAAAATTTAAAAATGCGTACGAAAGCCGAAAAAAAGATAAGTATATTTTTACTTATATTCCTTCGGACCACAGTGCCAATCTTAGAGAATCTTTCTATCTCTCATTTCCTTTGGCCGCCATTCTACCTCTACCATTTGCGGGCGTTCCGAAGTTTCAGTAAGAAAAAAAGGGGAACGTATTCGAGCGAAGACGAGGACGAATTAGTTTGGTTGTGCTGTGAGCGAAGCGAGACGGGCGCCGTCACGTAACTTGGAAGAGAAGCGCGCGTCTCTGTGTGGGTACCCGGTGGGCTCTTCGGGAAGCGTTTAAAACCACTTGCCGCAATGAATCGGGCAGCAAAGTAACTCGAGGCATCGCTCGCGAAGCAACAATTCGTTAAAATCTGTGATATTCGCGTTCGTGTTCGACAACAAATGATCTCACTTTTTTTTTAAACAAGCCGAAACGAACGTGCGCAATAAGTTAACCAAAAAGTTAAAAACGGAATATCGATTTAAGACAACTTTAATATCGGGTATCTTCTTTATTTTCGGGACGGGATTGCAATGATAGTTGATTAGTTAATTAACGAATATTGTGGAGCGCGTGAAAATCGACGAGACTGAATCGCAAACTCTTCGTAGAATATATACATTTAAAAACGAGCTGGGTTAAAGGCTCTGTTCGATCGTGATAATCGTAAGAGAATTTCGGACGCGAAAGAAATCGTGTTATACTAGTTAGAAAAGAGACGTTCTCAATCCGAGAACGGAACAATAAGACTAAATAATCGAACAAAAATTATTTCGATTGGACAGTGTTGCATTTTTTTAACGGGCAAAATCACTCTAGAGCTTTTCCATCGTCAATTTTTGGCGGATCCTCGAGACTGACAGAAAGTAAGCGCAACTTTGAGGCATCAAAGTTTAAAGAACACCGAAGAAACAAGAATAAACAATGATGAAAAGGTCGGTTTACCTTGGATTGTCGATGGTGGTTGCTTCGTTGATTATTTTCCTGGAAAACGCTGAGGCTTTACCATACGCTGTTGCTTATCAGCGCACTATAAAACTTTGTTCGAAGAACCTGAGCGATGCTCTTTATCTCGTTTGTCTGGACCGGGGTGGCTACAACGAGCCGTTCTCGTACAGTGGCGAGGTCGAGATACAAACCAGCACAGGCCCAGGCATTGTCGAGGAATGCTGTTTTTCTTCCTGTAGTTACGAACATCTCCAGCAATACTGCAAACCCCTCGACGAGAACAAGAATAACAGCAGTGACGACTCGCAGGACGAAATGTGAGTATTTTTCACATAAATTTGCCTTCATTTTAAGGAGGTTGGCTACATAAAACGAAATGATGAAAATTCGTTCACCCTTGGAGAGAATATTCTTCCATATCAAATACGTGAATACAATTTTTTTTAGAATTTTCGTCTACGTATTTTTCGAACAATTGAACCATAAAATAGCCATTTTTAGACAATATAGATATACATTC
>JAPYYW010004761.1:0-12157 GCA_030522545.1 Cremastinae sp. A BG-2022a
TTCTTTAGCCAATTTGCAACAACTTTTCTTAATGAACTTTTACTCGCAAACCACTTTGTCCATGAGAAAAACTGAGTCGAAAATTTGTCGTTTTACTGCACATGACCATATCACCTTAAAGAAGTTTTCCTCAGTTTTTAATAAAAATCTCATTACTTCATTATTCATGATTTTCATAGGCATATAACGAGCACAGATCACCTTGGATGACCTTGAATTTTGAGTATGTTCTTGAAACGATTTGCAACAACTTATCTTAATAAACTTGAGCTCAAAAATCATATGGTACAGAGATAAATTAAGAAACAAATGTTTGATTTGACTGTAGTGTTAAAACTACCGTAAGCGAATAGATCGAAAAGTAGTGTGAAAAAGCGGGTAACAGAAATAGAAAAAGAGAGACACTTATCAGAATAAAACTAATTATTACAGAAGAAGAAACATACATTTCCACTAAGCTATAAAAAACAATGACTCAAGTATTTAAAATTATAAAAAATAATAATTACGATACAAGAATGTGCAAGTTTAAGGGCTCATCTAGTGCGAAGAAATGAGATGGAAACAAAAAGGGACGTACCTTGACCTCGCAGTACGAAGAATTCTAAGGCACGTGTCCTATTTATAAATTTAATTATTTCGGCGCAAAACGTCGAAAATTAGAAGAGAAACGCACGAACGAGAATTCTCAGGTGCAAGGAATCGTTACCGTACCCGGAAGTTTATTTTTCCCTTTTTATCTATCTTTCTCTTTTCATTTTTTTAAAATAATGGATTCTCCTCGTGAAGTCCAGTAGTTCGCGTTTATACGAGGTCGTCTCTCCCCACGAGTTCTCTCTCTCTCTCTCTCTGTCGCTCTCTCGCGTTTTCGTGATGAAAAATCGATAGCTTCCAATATTTCGTTTATCCTTTCATATCGCAGACTCCTTGAATTTTCTTATATGTCATTGTCTTCTTTTAACTTCTCACTTTCTTTCACCATTAACTCTATCAATCATTTTTCGTAGTTACACATAAAGTGAAAATTTATTTATTTGCAATATTTTTGAGGCAGTAATGTCTTAATATCATTTTCTTTTATGATTTCGATGAAAATTAGGATAAGCCTTATTCTATAAAACATGTCATATTTGAACATATGTATATTTGATTCACATGAATTTTACAATGTATACACATATTTATTGTTCATTACCATAAAACTGTACACACTTGTTAAAGCACATGTTACTTATTTTAATGTTTAACGTTGAATGTTTAACTAAATGGTGAAGTATTTTTGAAGTAAATATCTTATGCCGAGGTAACGTCGTTCCTTTGCAATGACAGACACCGGATACGTAAACAGGGATACTAGAGCGATTTGAACACTGAGAAAAAAAACAATTGAATCAAAAAGAATATATGGTTTAACTCAAATAAATATTTTATTGCGGAGTGCCAACGATATATAACTGTCTCAATGAAATATAAAAGATTGGACCGGACGATTGACTTAAAATACAGATTGTGTTGATGGAATTGAAAATATGTTTATTTCAATGCAATAAGTTGTTGAAACAAACAAATATTTATTTCATATTGAAATTTAAAAGGTTAAAGAATTAGTTAATTCCTTTCTTAGATCCATTTTTTCTTAACGTGTGATATGAAACTAATATGAAATTTTATGGGACTTTGAGGGGTTTATAGGGAAGTCAAGAGAGAGAGAGAGAGAGATAGTTCTCGGAGACGAGAATTCGGTTCCTTCTTTCCAGTCGGAGCAAGTATTTTCTTTTTACTTTTTTTTTATATACGAGCCTCAGATCGTTTTACAGCAAAGTAAATCTTTTGTTTGAGATCGAATCATCACGGACTCGTCACGCGATCTCTAATTTCGAACCAACCGTATCCAGTCCGAATGTAAAGTGTGAAAAACGACGAACTCTAGGAAACGTACAGAAGGTCCCTCGTAATTTCAAGAAAATTAGCAGAAGGCTCAATTTTTATAATAAATTCCTCCTCGCGGTTCTCTCACTCTCTCAACGTTAATGAGAAATTTAGTAAAATTAGTTAGTTATTACGGTTTATAAAATTAGTAAATTGTTAATTGGACAATCACACTGTTATTTCTCAGGATGTGAATAGAGACTGCTTCAGCGTCCAAATGTAATGTTGGTGTTTCACAGTCTATCTTGTATGTCAACTCTAGTTGACGCGGTAATTTTGGGAAAAGATCCCGCGTCCCGCTGTTATCTCCTTCGGCCGGTGAGCAGAAAACCTCCCACCCAGCGCTCCTGATAATTAAAAAAAAATAGAAAAAAATGGAAAAAATGGTAATCATCGAGAAATTTTTTTTTTTTCAGAAAATTCAAAAAAGTCCATGAAGATATAGATCTTCATAATTTTGATCTATTTTTTATTGAAAAGTACATCTAATTACGAAGATTTAAAAAAACGTCCCGATAACTCAATTTTTGAAAAAGTTATGGCTATTTTAAAAAAAAAGAAGCATTTTTTTTTCAAAAATACATAACTTTTTGTTATATTGGGTGAAAAAATTTGAAAAAATTCTCCGAGAGGTTTTCAATAGGGTAGAAAATGATAAAAAAGTTTTAGTCAAATCGAAAGGGGTCAGGTCCAAAAGTGGTCGAAATGGCGTGGAATGGCTCATATATAAATCGGTTTTGTTACTGTTCTATTATTTAGAAAAACTTTGACTTCTTTGAAAGTTTTTAATTTAAAAAAATTTCAACATTTCTATATGTATATGTCAATGTGTACGTGTGTTTTTGAAAATACTCTGCGTTACTAGTAAGAGGACTGGACATGCGCGTTAGGGATATACATGTGTTTGTAGGTTTTTGAGAATATTCTGCGTCAGTAATAAGACTCCTTCACTCCGTCTTCCTGTTGAATCCCATCGAGATCAGTACATGACTGGAGGCGTGTGTAGGGCTTATACGTTAATGTATGTGTGTTCCACTTATCATCCACAACGTCTTCATCCTATAATAATTGCGTTGTTTTATGGTCTAGTATTGGCGTTTTGGGTTATAAGTAAAATCCTGATATAGGCTTTCCATTTGGGCTATACGTACAATCCTTCCATAGGCTTTCTATTAGATTTAATGAAGACTATAGGCATCGCGGTCGCGAGAGATACAGTTGGCGGCGGTAGAGCGCCAGAATTGGGCCACGGCTGGTTTATTTGTCGTTTGTTCATAGAATACTCATTAATAAATGAATATTAAAAGTTACATTGTTTATTCACGATATTGTTCATTGTTGTGCCCGTGAAATTGCGAAGAGCTTTTTCTCGGCCGAGATTTGAGGGAATAGCCAAATCGAGTAAAACTCCGACTCAGGAATTTATACAAAAATTAACTACAGTATTCGCCACTTGAAGTGGGGGGACACTATGAATTTTTTATATTTTTTTCATAAGGGCCGGAACACACGATGCGTTAAATCAACACATCGTTACTGCAATTGTGAAATTGTGTATCGTAAAGACAAATCACAGACGAGTAATATTTTAAAAAACGCACCGCAACTGCGTGAATTTAATGCACGTGTGTACCGGCCCTAAATCAACCGATTTCGAAAAATCAAAAAAAAAAAACATTTTGAAGCAAATTTAATAACCTTTCGAATGGTAATATTAATGGCTATTTCGATCAGACAAGAATTGTCCTCAAGGGATGAGATTTTTTTGTAAAACGCTGCAAATCACCTCCGTAAAATTAGCAGAACACTGGTGAAAAAATTTTTTTTTGCTAAGAATTAGGTGCTTTTTAGGTGCCGCAATTAAAAATTAGGTGCTTCAATAGGTTTTTGTATACTTGCAAATTTATGTTGCACTAATTCTTAGCAAAAAAAATTGTTTTTTTCACCAGTGTTCTGCTAACTTTTCAGAGCTCTGCAAATCGGGATAACCCGAAACCGATGATCTCGGTGCTTGACGGAAATGAAATTAATATTATGCAATTATCAATCGGAAGTGCATCAAAAGACGATTCTAAAAATCCTAGACTGAACTCTATCGGACAACTCGAAGAGGAGTTATAGCCCTAGGAAGTCGAACTCGTTTTTCGTTCATTTCACGAGAACGACTTGACCGAATCTGGGGAAACTTTTCTTAAAGTCATTTTTAAGAGTCCCCTTTGTTCTCGTATCATTGTCGTCTAGGAGAAGTTTTTCTGATCCAGGTGAAGAGAAGTGATCCAGGTGTATCCCGGGCGCACTGATTCATTCGAACACTTTTTTCAATATGAGCAAATTGGAGTACGCGCTCGCAATTGCCATATTCAGTTGAGACTTTTCCGATTAAGGTGGTTGGTCTGTAAAATAAGCGTCGATAGATTTCGTTAAAATTTTGCATAAACATTCTTTAAGGTCATATACATGTGCACCAAATTTTATGAAGTTTCACAGTGTAGAAGTGATAGATATTTAATGACAAATATCACATTTTTTGGTACACTCTCCGTAAGAACGCGTGTTAAAACTACAATTTTTGACAATTAATATCTCGCATTCCAGACGGTGACGTCTTTTAAAATTTTGCAGAGAGTTTTATACAATATAGAAGAAACTTTGTTTCATTTTTCAGAAAAATCTATCGTAATAAGATTGTTAATTATATGCCAATTATATCTGGTATTCATGACCTTGTACAACCTTCAATTCAACGTACGTTGTTTTTTAATAAATTAGCATCAACTTTTTTTAATAAACATAATCTCGAAAATCACTGTGAACGTCAGAAAATCGTCATCAAAACGGAAGAAATTTTTGGATTGGACTGTCACAGACCAGCCACCTTGGGGGGGGGGGGGGCGGTAACGTATAAAAATTTTTTTTATTTTTATTTTTTTTTAATAATTGTACAACATCTTAAGATTGTTGTGTCAAATTTTGAAACAAATTGGAGCAAAATTAACGAAGATATAGAAATTTAAGCGTTCGTTGCTCCGATAGGGTTAGGTATACCTGCCCGGTAACTGTGCAGCGTGCTTACCTGGCAGCTTTATGCTCTTACATTCGTTCAATTCTTTTTTCCGTCGATGGATATTTGTAGGTAAGTATTCTAGTGTTCAATACATTCGGTTTTTAGTGGGCATAAGTCAATAAGTCAGATGAGAAGTACACTTTGTGCTGAGCACTTGTAGACGATGCTGAAATTTCGGGGTGCATGTTTGTTCATACTTCGCTGTATTTCGTTTAATTTTTTCTGAGATTTAATATTTATTATCAAAAAATGCCGAGAAAAGTAAGCAGAGAAGAACGGTAGAAAACTGGTGTTTTTTTATGTCGACTGAAAAAAACAATACCTCCACAGAAACGCAAGGAAGACAATGTGCAATGTAGCAGTGCGTCAGCTAAGTATAAAAAACTTTGAATCGATTTTCTGACACTTGTCATTTTTGAAGCCGGTGTGCAATTTATATCAAAATCTATTCGACCGATTCTTCTGAAATTTATTATACTACTTCCGTACATAAATGACCAGGTAACTCTGGGAGCTTTTTTTTATTTTCATAATTATTATTTTTAGGATAACAAATTAACATATTTTTTCGGCGAAAATCGGTGTTTTCACTTCCTAGTGTCACGAAAAATAAAATAATCGAAAAAAATCCTCCCAGGGATACCTGGAAAAAACGATTATCTAATGAAAGCATTTTAATTTTTTGATTTCAGATGATCCAATCATGAGTTATCATGAACATCGGCGGACAACTTTTTTTCGAGGCGCCTCTGAAGATTTGTTGCCATCGGCTTAATTATTTATATTTTGTTTTTAAAAATTAAGAAAATATTGTTTAAGTGTTTTACTATAATGTTACAATTATTTAAATAAATTTGTATAACCTGTAGCGTCTAAAAAAATTCTTAAAAATGAGACTTTTTCTCGTCGAATTAACGTAACCCCCCCTCTCCTCCTTAAGGTACGTAATAATTTATCATTGTTCACATCTTTTTTAGATGCTAATGTTTATCATGAAAAACTGTTGAAAAATCGTATTTTTGCGGATTTCTCCTAGAGCCTGGTTCAATGCTCAATTGTCGCAGATCAGTAAATCACCGACCGCAAAGTCGAACCTTTGAAAATTTTAAGTTTTTTTTTATCGCACAAATGTAAAATTATTTTAAAAAAGTTCTGAATAAAATTTTTTCAAAACTCAAAATGTTTATAACAAATAAAAAATAATTTGTTTTGCTTTTCTTCCATGGTTTATTGTAAAAACCGATTTTTTAAGGAAAACAATTTTTTTTTAGTGAAAAAACAACTTACAAATTTTTTTTTCTTTTTCTGTAGATTTGTGAAACAACACCTGTAAAAAAATAAAAAAAAATTAACGTGCAAACGATCTTTTTTTATAGAAAAAATCGATTTCTTACAAAAACATTTTATCGTAAGCGTCGAGTTCTTTATGATTTAAAAAATTCGTTTTTCAAAAGTGCGAAAAATTTTTTTTCCAATTTGAACAACTTATTGAATAACAAATAGGAATTTGATACGGAAAATCTGATTTATCCATTATCTTCAAAATGAATAGTAAATTATATATTAAAAATAAGAGAGAACATTGTTTCTTTTAAAAATGTCACATCACAAATAACCACGTCAAAAAAATTTCATTGTTTTCGGAGCTTAAAAACAAAAAAGTATGTAAAGAACGAACTTAATGGCTCGATTCTTTACAAAAAAAATTAATTTTTCGATATTTGTAAATTATAAATATCTACCTGCCCTCTTGGTGTTTCGGTCGTACTGATAACTGTCGATTAATTTGAAGCAATGTTTAATTTTGCTTCAAAAAAAAATTACAGCACACTCGCTCGCGTGAAGTACTCGAAGCACATGTTTCGAGGGCAAAAACAAAGCATGGCCAAATTTATCGATTAATAAAGATAATGAATAAATTATTTTGGCATGTTTTCATTTCAGGAGCTGTAAATTGATACAAAATTGAGTAAAGAGTGAATGATGGTCTAGTTAAGTAGCACTTCCATTCTTACGAAGTTAGGAAAAAATGAGTCGATTTTTGGATAGCCTCAAATGACGTTGTTTTCCAACGTAGGATTCATATACTGCCGGGGAGACGGGAGAAAGTAGCTAATTGATGGGCGATACTTTGACAATTTTTACCACGTGCTGTAAATAAAACCTTCATTTAAAAAAAGACCGCGGGAACTTATTCAAGATCCTAATAATATATTTTTTTACTATTTTAAATAATAGATAATCAAAAATAAAACACGATATTCAAATATCATGTTCGATTCTCATTCTTCATTTCTCAAACATAATGTCTTACTACTAACAGTTTTCAACTAAATAAAATTGAAAACAAAAATAATTCCAAACACAGAAATTGCTTGGAAGTACGGTGGAAAAAAGAGAGTCTTCTGGCAGGAAATTGAAAATCTTCTGAAACCGTTTTCCTGAAAAATGTGGGGGCGGGGGCTTATATACCCCATCAAGAGCTTCGCCCTTGACGCTTCAGTAGTTAACATGTAGTCTGTAAACCTTTTTAGGTGCCGTTTAAAGTACTTGATTGTTGGATCCTCGTTTATAGACGACGTGTTAAATATGAGCATTTACGTTATACTTGATGTAAAAGAAATACTCACATTCGCTCTACATAAAATATTAATTTTTAAATCCCAATTGTTGGTAACATTGAGATAATTTTATTGATGATCATCAATGTCATTGTGCCAACCACAAATGAAATATATACAAAGCTATTAGTGTTATTGTTACAGTACAATTTTTCCTTTTTTTTGATTCATCATGAAATTTAATGGCTTCGAATAATAAAAATAACATAATAAAGTAAAATCTAACTAAATAACAAATAAAAACACGATTGATAATTTACTGCATGGATATGAATTAGTCACTACGTAAAATAAATTAATAACTAATAAAAAGTATACGATTTGTAGTATAGGTGCTAAAAATATGTAGTTAAAGGAAAATTTTTAACATGTGAAATTATGACTCAAGAAATGTTTGTTTCTCAAGCCATAATTTGTTTTTTATCGTTGATCATAATATAGTTTTTCCTTTTTATCTTATATGGAACACTGATATTTATTTATTTCAACAAAAGTTCTTAATCTTTTTTTCATAGCTCCATTACTTATTGAAATTGAAAGTAAAAATGTTTTATTAATTCATTCTTCCGTTTATTTCTTTGTGGCAGGAACAAGCCAAAGACGTTCGCCTTCGATCACTGTTTCTTCTCGTTGGAGCCTGGGGCTGAGAATTTCGCAAGTCAGGAAATCGTTTTTGACGCTCTCGGCCGTGACATTTTGGACAATGCTTTTCAGGGTTACAACGCGTGTATTTTTGCTTATGGACAAACTGGTATGAATTCATTTAGCTTAAGGTAGTTCGATGATTATTGGCTGTCCAAGATTTCGAAATTTGGTGTGCGTTGAAATTAACATATTACTTGACTTGTGTTCAAATTTTAACATCATTCACCGTCTAGAAAACGAGGTATTAATTCTTAAAAATCGAAAGTTTTCGGTAGTTCCTATTAAGCATAATGTTAAAAGATGTGATTTTTAAAGACCATTATCTCAATTTCCAGATGGTGAAGCATCCTCAAATTTGTCACACCTTCTAATACAACGGCAAAGAACGTTAATATAAATGTTTAACGAATTATCTTAGGGAAAAATTTAGTTGATAAATTTGCCTTTACGATACATGTTTAACCTATAAGTCTGAACGTGCCCATCATCGAACTACCTTAACTATTTTTTCAGGTAAATTTTAGTTAATTTTATCGACATGTTGCATGAGCAGTCTTCAATATCATATAAACGTAAATGTGTTGTGAGCCAATTTTCTGATGCTCGGACAAGTTCCTAGTACGAGAAATTATTCAACAAAATGGATCCGTTCTTCCGATTTACTTTCCCAAGACGCCAGTTGCCGAAGCCGCCACTTGAAAGAAAGGATCGCGTAAAAAGGAGTCTAAAAACTCGGCAGCCAGCTCAGCTCTTTGTTAGTGGGGCGGGATTAGGCTAGGAAAAAGATGTAGAATACATTCGTTAAAATTTGAGATATTAAAATCACAGAACCGGGATCATTCACTTTTATAATATTAACCTTCATTATTTTAATAAAAGTAAAATAAAATTACAACGTCGTTTGAAAGCGCGACAACTGTATATAATTTAAAAAATTGGATCAAACGAGATGAGAGATCGGGAACCAGACGTAAACACTCACTTTTTACAAAATTTATCAGACATTCATTCTACACGATCATTACGAATTTTGCAGATTAAATAACGAGCCTGTTACAATCTCCAAGATGAGAGTTACGAAAATTACGAGAATTGCGAATCTCGGTTGCTCGGCCGAACTTTCCTATTTCGCAAATTTTAATTTTTGGGAATTCGGATCACGACGGTGTCACTTATATTCATACTCGAACTCTGCTTGTCCCATACTCTCGTTCGTTCTGCGAAGGAAGAATAGTTTTCTGACTGATTTTTAAACACAATCACCACGCGAATCTCCCGTGAAAGTACAAAATTATAACGCGAAGAGATGGCGGTTGCCCTCTTGTCCTCGAACGCGACAGATAAGAATCCCGGACTCTTACTCGATCACAATATTTTCAAAATTTTTCGCAACATTATTTTCCCGATTCGTCCTCGACATACGACGTACGAAATAATTACGCGCACCAAAATTTTCCGAACAGATATAGCGAATTCAATCGATCTTATCTTCAACACACGGTAGACGAGATTTTCTCACGGAAATCATCATAGGAGAAAGAGTTGAAATAATGACGACTAAGGGATTTTTACTATATGACGAGAGAGAAAAAAATTTAACTCTACATATCTCGTCCACGCACCAGAGAGAGAACTCTCGACCAAAACCAAAACCAAATTTGTTTTGTTTTACAACCTTCTCTTTTAAGGTAGTTCTATCGGTACAGTCAAATCAAAAGTTTTTATTTCAATTTATCTCCTTACTATGCAATTTTTAAGCTTAAGTTTATTAAGAAAAGTTTTTACAAATTGTTTCAAGAATAACATATTCAAAATTCAAGATCATCGAAGGTCACCTGTACTTGATATATACATATGAAAATTACGAAAAAAAATCTTACCAATTTCTTAAAAAACTAAGGGAAGCTTCTTTAAAGTATGATAAAGAGATATGCAAAATTTTAAGAAGGTTTACCATCTAGATTTCAAGATATGTAGAATTGAAAATCGCAATATTTAACACGGGCTCTTATGGGGAGAGCACTGAAAATAGAGATTTTTAACAATAAATATCTTGATTTCTACGTGGTGAATCCTCTTAAAATTTGATACACATATGTATGCCATATCAAAGAAGGTTTGTGCAAATTTTCAATGAATTCTTAAGAAAACGATATGAATTCTTAAGAAAACGATAAAACGATAGAACTACCTTAATGACACTGGCACACAAAAAAAAGTGGTCTGTACTTTTGACCCCCACATCTTTATGTATTTTGGCGCGCTGATTCCGAATCTGGGGTTCGTTTTGTCCGTACACCATCAAAATTTCGAGTAAATTGTGAAAAACTAAAAATTGTAAAAAATTGCTATTTTTATGGTAAAACAAATGTTCTGAAACTAAATCAAGTATGATTTTGATGTATTTTGATCCGCTAAATCCGCTCAAGCCTATTTGATCCGCACACTCTTTAAAATATAAGTGAATTGCAAAAACCCCCCAAAAATCTGTAAAATTTAGAAAATTTTCTTTAACAGAATAACTTGAGATTCAGATTCAGGGGATCAAAATACATAAAAATTAGGCTTGTCCTAGTTCGATAAAAAAATTTTTATCGTGAAAACTGCAGATTTTTGCCATTTTTAACGGTTTTTTGCAATTCACTCAAAATTTTGACGCTGTACGGACAAAAAAATTTGTAACCTGTCGTTACGTGCAAAGTTTAAATCAAATCTGTCCGTTTAAAGTGGGTCAAAATCGAGCTCAGTCGGTTACAAACACAAACATACAGGTGAAGCATTAGCTTCAAAAGCGTGTTAATAAAAAGGAATAATTATTGTATTTGACTATTTTGAATTAACGACATGAAAAATAACTAGAATTCACAATTAGACTTTGGAATTATTGTTCGTAACCTTTATCATGAAAACGTTTATTACACGTGTTGGTATGAAGCATTCGATCTGAGATGTATATCGGAGCTTTTGAGAAGCTTCGACGACAAGTGTGTCTTTTCTTCTGCTTTGTCTCTCTGACTGTTCGAGCTCGCGAGAATCTCTACCGGTGCGTAATCTCTGTTTCTCTTTCTCGAGTCTCTTGCCTTCTCATTCTTTTGCGCATAGAGACCTCGTTGTCGAGAAAAAAACGAGAACGAGAATAGTAGACAGGTGTCAACGAGCGCTTGACCGGCTAAACAGCATTACACGCGATACGTCACACCAGAATAAACAAATGTTCATTATCGCTCATGCGGCAAAATTACTTATTTTTCATTCACTTTTTAAAAATAATAGTTTTTTAAAATGAGGACTTGAATAGTTTGCCCTCATAAAAGTGAGTTTTTCATAATAATTTGGCGAAATTTAATTTTTCTATCATTTGATTTGTTTTCTTTTTACACAAAACTAGCCGACTCGGCAAACGTTGTTTTGCCATATAAATTATTTCTAGTATATAAAAATATAACTTACTTATTATAAGTGTGCGAGGATGTGTTATATCATTTAAATAGGCATTAATCTTTCAGGGATAGTTGATCAAGTTATAACATTTGGTCGCAAAATTTAAAAAAATTTATGTACTTTTGACCAAACAACCATATACAGTCCGCAACCCCAATAAGAACGCAAAAGCCCCCAAGGGGACGATTTTTATGGCACCCCCCACTCCGTGCGCGCTTCGCGCTCGCTGACTCGTTCTATCTATCTCTTTCTTTTTGGTGTACGCTGATCTGGATAAGAACGATCGCTCGACCGAGTTTCAAACCGTGTTTCGAATCGCGCACGTTCTTTATATTCCTCTGCATATTTAAGGTAGTCAGATGATTTCTGGCTATCCAAGATTTTGTGATGAAATTTGGTGTATGTTGAGATTAATATATTACTTGTCTTGTGTCCAAATTTTAATATCATTCGCTTG
>JAPYYW010004762.1:0-13430 GCA_030522545.1 Cremastinae sp. A BG-2022a
TGTTGTTTTTGAAACAATTAGCAATAACTTTTCTTAATAAACTTTTGCTCAAAAACCACATGGTATCGAGATAATATGACATAAAAACTTTTGTTTTGAGTGTACTGATAGAACTACCTTAAAGAAGATCTGTGCCAATTTTTAATAAAATCTGTCTCAACACGGCTTTATTGTATCCTCATGAAAACGCTCTCCTCACTTTTCCAAATAGGCACCCATATTATTTGTAAATTGGTCAAGTGAACATGTAACATATGCTATTAAGGTGGTTGGTCTGTAAAATAAGCGTGTCGACAGTTTTCGTTAAAATTTTGCATAAACGTTCTTTAAGGTCATATACATATGTGCACCAAATTTTATCAAGTTTCACCGTGTACAAGTCGAGATATTTAATGGCACATATCACATTTTTTTGTACACTCTCCATAAGAGCGCGTGTTAAAACTACAATTTTCAACAATAAATATCTCGAATTCCAGACGGTAAAGTCACTTAAAGTTTTGCAGAGAGTTTTATATAACATAGTTGAAACTATGTTGCATCTTTCAGAAAAATCTATCGAAAAAAATTTGTCAATTATACACCAAGTATATCTAGTATTCATGACCTCGGATAACCTTGGATTTAGAGTATGTTGTTTTTTAATATATTAGCAACAATTTTTCTTAATAAACTTAATCTCGCAAATCACTGCGTGAACGTCAGAAAAACGTCATAAAAACGGGAGAAACTTTTGAATTTGACTGTCACAGAACCAACCACGACGATTTTGAAGGTTTTCGGGAAAACCATGAACCGCTGCTTTAAAGCTTTTCGAGGCTTGTTTTTTTGTGAGAATTGAGTAATTGTTTCAATTCATTACTGGCCCTTACTTTTTTAATTGAAGGCTGACGAAAATACCTGCTTTTACTTTGACCTCAGATAATTTTGGAAAAAAAATTCTTTAAAATTTTTTTACGACTTTATCGACGTAAAAATAAAAAAGAAAACAAACAAAAACAAACTTAATAAAGGGTAAATGAAGATGTTGGTAATTCAATGGACAGAACAAGAATTTATGCATTAGAAGAGAAACGCAGAAAATATTTATTGTAGACTCGTGTGCTATCATTATCCAAATATTATGAAAATTTTTTATAACTCACTTACCGCATTTAAACAAAGTTTTCCACTGAGAACACTCTGAACAGGTGTCAAATCTGTTGAACCCGACAAACGTTCGGAATAGCCGTCGGCTTCGTCGACGCTGCTCTTACCGGCAATGTTCTCCAGCGGGTGAATTTCAACACGAACACGAGCCTCGCCATCCTGATAAACAGCATAAATAATCATAGTCTCGATGAATTCTATTATTATTATTATTATTTTGATAAAAAATAAAGAGAACGGCGAATAAGAAGATAAAATAATTCTGAACTATGTGAGAATGAAATAAATAAAAAGATGGTCTGACCTTTTCTCCAGTACCTACATGGAGGGTTGCATGAACTTTCTGTGGTTTCTCGTCCTGGAAAGCATTAGCAGTCGTACAGGACAAAATGATAAATAAGCGAGACTCAAGCTAGTTTTATTGTTTTATCCTTTCTTTAGGTTTTTGTTAAAAATTTACAGAATCCTTCTTGGATATGATTCACATATGCGTATCAAATCTTAAGAGGTTTCACCACGTAGGAATCAAGATATTTATTGTTAAAAATCCCTATTTTCAGACCACTCCCATACGAGCCTGTATTTAATATTGCCATTTTCAATCATAATCGTCGAGAACTCTAAATGATGAAGCTCATTCAAATTTAGCAATGTCCTTCATTGTACTTTAGAAAAGCTTTCTTTAGTTTTTGAAAAAACCTTGAATTTACAGTATGTTGTTATCGAATAAACACGCAACTACTGTTCTTATTACGGAGGGAGTGATTACCTTAATCAAAATGTACAGAACTTGATGAAAATAAGCAATAATAATTTTTAGTGCAAAATATAATAACACGATTTTTTCAAATATTTTTTTCTGTATAGTTTTCGAGTTATCGAACATCGAAGCTGCATTCTTACACACGAGGTGTAAACTATATGTACGTAGGAGCAATTCCATCTCAATTCAACGACCATTTGACAATTACCCCTTCGATTAAAAAAATTTTTTAATGTTATTATAGATGCGAAATGAAGTTGACGCGTATCCAAGTTTTGTTAAATTCTTAAAATATTCATTGCTTCTACAGTAATGAAAATATCGGAACTTGATAGGAGGTCCATTTTTTCTTTTTTAATATACTATTTGAAAAAAAAATTGAAAAATAAATCAGTCTGATAAAATTTTTGATAAAAACAGTCAATTTTCCACCAAAAAATGTATTGCCCATTTAATTCTAGTTACTACTTAGTGATTTATGATTCAAAAATAATGATTTTTTTCAATTTTTCTATTTTGACCTCAAATACCTTTGAAATGGTGAGATTAACGAAAAATTCACAAGAGAACTTCTTTGTAGAGCGTGAAATTTCCTACAAAAATGTGCTAGGACTTTTTTATCTGGAATATCGTTAGGTAGGTACAAAAATGTGACGCAGAAAACGTAACTATTCCCATGTTAATCTTGTGGAAAATCGAGAAGTACGATGCGTCCCCCTGTTAATATTTTTATACAGATCTCAAATTTGAACAGGCTTCTTTTTATGTATAAAGAAAACTTTCAAACCTGTTTCCACGAAAAAAGAAAATAAATTTTTTTTTAATCATCCTAATGTATATATTAGGGTGGGTCAAAAGAGCTAATACTTGGTGAGAGTTTTGTGGAGGTGCCCAGAGATAAGATTTTCAATGGCGGAAGGGAATATTAAAAAAATCACTTTTTTTGACCCACCCTAGTACATATAAGCCATACCACGCCATTTCGACCACTTTTAGACCTGACCCCTTTTGATTTGGCTGAAACTTTTTTATCATTTTCTACCCTATTAAAAACTCTCTCAGAATTTTTTCAAATTTTTTCACTCAATTCAAAAAAAGTTATAAATTTAAAAAAATGCTTCTATTTTTTAAATAGCCATAATTTTTTCAAAAGTTTAGTTATCGGGACGATTTTTTTTTGAAATTTTCGTAATTAGATGTACTTTTCAATAAAAAATAGAATATCTATCTTCATTGATTTTTTGTGAGTTTTCTGAAAAAAAAAAGAAACATTTATCGATGGTTTTTTTTCTGTTTTTTATAAAAAACTTTGACATTTTTTATGAATTCTCAATTTTTCAAAATTTAACTTACTTTGCATAACACCATTTTGCAAATGTTTAAGAATGTATATGGAATTCTAAAATTGAAAAGAATAATTAAAAGTGGTAAACACAAAAAAGTGTTGATTTTTATATAAAAAGTAAAGAAAAATAAAAGATTGTTTCAAGTAATTTTTTGTATTTTTTTTAAAACTACATCCAAAAACGAAGAAAATGAACAAAAAATTAGACTTTTGAAGAATTTTTTTTCATAAAAGCCAATTGTTGGTTCAAAAATGAACCAAATAACAACTTTTATTATTTTTATTCTTTGTTTTTTGATGTAGTTTTTGAAAAAAAATACAAAAATATTATCTGGAACAACCTTCTATTTTTTTCAACTTTTTAGATAAAAATGAAAAATTTCGTTATGTTTACTACTTTCAATTATTCTTGTCATAATTTTTTTTTCAATTTTGCGGTTCTATATACATTCTCAAAAATTTGCAAAATGATGTTATGCAATATAAGCTAAATTTTGAAAAAAAATTTTTTTTAAAAATATAAAAAAAAATAGAAATCGAAAAAACATTACTTTGACAAAATTTGAAGATTCGTTTTAGTTTTTTTTTATAAAAAATAGAAAAAATGGTAATCATCGAGAAATGTTTTTTTTTAATAAAAAAAAATATCATGAAGATAGATCTGAATAGTTTTGATCTATTTTTTTTTATTGAAAAGTACATCTAATTACGAAAATAAAAAAAACCTCCCGATATCTCAGTTTTTGAAAAAGTTATGCCTAATTAAAAAAAAAAAAGAAGCATTTTTTTCAAAAATTCATAACATTTTTTGGATCGGGTGAGAAAATTGGAAAAAATTCTCAGAGACGTTTTTAATAGGGTAGAAAATGATAAAAAATTTTGAGCCAAATCGAAAAGGGTGAGATCTAAAAGTGGTCGAAATGACGTGGAATGGCTCATATATAAATCCAATCCTTATATACATGAACTTAATGTTCAATTATATCCGGTAACTATGCATGAGAAATTTTTTTAAAATCTTACTTTCTTATTAAATATTAAAGAACTAGCTCACCAAATTTCATAAAATTTCTGTTATTTTTTAAAATTCCCTGGGGTTTTTTAACATGGAAATAGTCGACTTGGTCGAGGATCCTCCTTAAACTTAAGGATGTTGTACCGTGAAATCGTTTGCGTTAGAATTTAATAAAAATTTGCATAGACGTTCTTTGACGCAATATGCACGTGTATACCAAATTTAAGAACGTTTTACCGTACGGAAGTCGAAATATTTCGACTTTGATAATATTTTTATCAAAAATATTAGTGTTTGATATTTCGATTTTTAACAACAAATATTTCAACTTCGGCACGGTGAAGTCTTATAAAATTTGGCATGAAGCTTTACACAACATTATGTTAAGTTTTTTAAAAAAATCTGTCGAAATTTTTTTTCGACATTTTGGTAATCATATAACTAGTGCATTTGACCTTGGACGACCTTGTATTGCGAGTATGTTATTCTCAAGACAATTTGTAAAAACTTTTCTTAATGAACTTGGACTGACAAACGACTCGGTATGTGAGAAAAAATGAGTTGAAACTTATTAATTGGACTCTGTTACGGTACAACATGCTTAATTAAGCTAAAAAATCATATGATATAGAGAAAAGTGAGATAAAAATGTTGGATTGATGTGGTACAAACGTAAAAGATTGGATAGTGAGCGCGCTACTGTGAGATTCGAGGAATATAGGAATAAGTGATAAAAAGTATTTGGTGGAACTTGTAGCTAATACGGAGATAAAAAAATTACCGCAACTTTCTGGTGCCTAAACTTGAGGCTTTCCACTTCGAGAGCAAGTAGAGATCGCGGCTTAGCAAGGGCACCATTAATTGGCAAGCAATTTATCTGGCCCTCGCTCATTCCTCGTGCTCTATAGTCTGGATGGCCGCAAATAAGCGGAGACAGAATAATAGCCTCGTACTCGCAGGTGGAGGTCTCCTCCAGAGAGGCTATTTCATGTTTACCATGCGAATAACAGATGTACAGAAGTCTTATAGATCTTGGCTTGTTATTCAAGTCACACATGGTCCCTTCGCTCATTTCCACCTCAAAATATGGCATTCGAATGCCGTCCACTTTTTTTATTGGCGGCCCAGATTCCGTTTTCAAATGTTGCCACCATTTTTCCATATGTTTCTCCTTGTCATAAGAACCAAGGTAATATTGTTGAGGCTTTACTTTCTTGCCTTCTCGATCTTCATGGAATTGGCGCGCATAACGCCCGTGACAAATCTCATAAGTCCAATATGGCTCCAACTGTAAGTAATCATCAACAATAATAAAGAAAGTAAACGCTTTTATTTTCATTTGAATAAACAAAAAAAACAAAGGTAAGTCGTCGTCATACCCTGGTTGAGCAAAATTTAGTGTCAAAGAGAGGTTGCAAAAATTCCATCGGACTGACATCTCGAAATTTTTCTGTATACTTGTGATCCTGTTGCAGTGGCTCCGGAATGAGACACTGGTACTCTTCATTATTCGGAGATGTTATCACGTATGGCTCGACGTTGCCCGAAAGTTCCTAAATATATATATATATATTTTATTTCACAGTATCATAAATAAATAATTAATTTATTATTATGTGATGGATAATAAAAGAGGGGACATACGAGGAATTCTTCCGGAGCGACTCCTGGCCAATTTATTTTAAAGAGCGCATCAGTCCCATCGAATACAGTTAGTTGGCTATATTCGGGTTGCAACACGACGCAAAATACTATTGTCCACGATAATAATTTATTTATTCTCAACATATTTCTAGACTAAATTTATTGAATTCTTTACGATTATCGCGTAACATCCAATTATTCTATTACGTTATTGGCATAAATTAACCAAAATTTACATTCTTCCTTCCTTTTCCACCTCTTACAGCAGATCCTTACTAATATCAATATTCTCCTACTATTCTCCACGCGTCCCTAGTTATTTATTATATTGTGCATCACACATAACTGTTTACTATTTGTTCGTTCGCGGCTGAATGAATAATCCACACATTCGCCGATCGCCGCGTGTATTCGAGACTATTCGCCAGATTAAACTCGGACGTGGCGGGCATGAGCGGACGTAAACCTGCTGCCCTGACAACATAAATTTGTAAATTACGCAAAGACTGCTCGATTATAAGTCGTTCGTAAATGATTGTTAAATGATTTAGATCGATTGGAAGAGAACATGGAACTGGATATAGGCGAAAAAGTAAATCGATGTCAAATTTACCGCGCAGCTTAACTGTGTTTTTTATATATATATTTATTTATTATGCGGAGGAGGCGGGAGTAGTGTTCCACTTGGAAGTGGTAATGCGCAACGAATATATAAGTCAGCCTTATTCTGACTTGGTTGGGAGTGCGGTATAAAAGTCGTCCCCAAGTGGAACGCTCCACCGGCCGCAGACGCGGCCCAGAGACGCTGCTCGTCAGACGCGTCGTCGCAGCTGTCAGCAGCAGCAGACAGACATGCACGCTACTGCTTTATGCATACTCTGCGCTGTCTGATTCTCAGCCTCATCAGCAGCATAACTAAATATGTACAAGCGGCTCACGCCGCGAATATAATGCTTTTATTCTTTATACTTCATTGTTACGTAAATAAAAAGCAGATTATGAGTCCGAGATCTCCTGATGCGGCATACGCGCGACCCTCGCAGTCTCTCTTTATATTATTTATTATTGTTGTTGTACATACTCTACTATTGCGAACGAATAAGGAAGAAAAGAAGAAGACAGCGGCGCCGGGGCGCGCACTCATCCGTCGGGAAATTAGTATTATGTTGTATGTACATATACATACACATACATAAATACATACAACGTAGCGCGATCATCAGCATCAGCCGCAATCCTCTTGTAGTATATTTTCTTATTATAGTTAATATACATACATATACTATAATATACAAGTGTCCTCTCCCTTTTATTCTTAATTATTAGTTCCGCTTCTCTCCCCCCCCCAAACCCCAAACCCTCCTCCCCTCCCGCCCGTTTCTTGTAAAATATGTATGTATGTATGTATGTATGTATGTGTGCATACTACCGATTGAGACCGTAGAGCTCTGCCTGCTTGTATATACGTTTTGTGCGCGCGCGCGTGTGCGCGTGTACATACGTGTGAGGAAAACTGTCACACAATAACGCGAAGGGGTGGGGAGACGACGAAGCGCAGCCAGCGCAGCAAATAAATATAAGCGGTGCGGCCACAAACAAAATGGGTGTTACTAACGCATATAGAATATAATAAAAAGAATAAAGTATAAGAGACACGGGGGGGGGGGGACGCACCTTATCGCACCTCGGATCGAGGGATTTTAAACAATACGTGTATATACGTGATACACGCATAAAATTGAATACAACAATAACAATAATATATATAAGTGTGCGTCGTCGTCGTTTTCTTCGTGTAAATAATAACAATAATAATAATAATAATGAGGAGGAGGAGGAGGATGATGCTTTTATCGGTGAATAAGTGTCTTGTTGTGTAGTTGTACATGGATGAGGCGTGAATGAAAGAAACGATCGTCGTCGAGAGTGAGCACCGCCGCGTGCAGCAGCACTCTTATTCTTCTTATCGTGCGCGCGCGAGAGTGCTGTCAGATTTATTATTCAGCTCGATCGGAGAAAGACACACTATAATATACTCTATAATACCATCAGGAGCAGAGCAGAGGGCCGTCGTCATCTCCGAGGAAAATGGCCGAAGCAGGACGGGAATCACGAGTTTACTCGGCAAAAACTCTTTACGAGCTCAGTGTTGCCGCGATCGCTACCAAATTTATTGTATCTAAGAAATATATAAACGACCTCCCAGAGAAAATCTTGTTCGACATATACTATCAGGTATCTTTCAACCTATTATTATTATTATTATTATTCCTGTACACCTATACTCTTATTTTCTCTTATTATCAATTTTTTTTTATTCTCTACGGCTCTCTCTCTCTCTCACCCCACCCCACCCCACCCCACCCGTTCAGCTCCGTTGTTTGCTCTGCCGTCTCGTGTTATATGTATCTTTTCGTTTTTTCTCTCTCTCTTTCTCTTTCGTAGCTGCAATGCCCATGAGGGTACGTACACGTTCCACTTGCAACTGCAACGATCGTTGCGCTCGCACAAAAATTCTCATGGGAAAACCTGCTTCTGTGTCAAGCGACCGAAAACGTGAGCGTTCCGGTCGCAAGTGGAACTCTCTCTCTCTCTCTCTCTCTGCAAGTAAAACATCTTCATCTCCGCAATTCTGCTCTTTATTCATATATTTATCTACCTCTCTCTCTCCTTCTCCTCCATCCCCCGGTTTGTATTTATTTATACGACGTATGCACATATATTTTATAACATATACACTACGTAATTCAAGGCTCAAAACACCTGATTAGAAATTTTCAAGAAATCTTCATCACTTGTTATTTATACTATATTTATCTCTCGTTTCTTAACAATATTGTCTTTTTTCCATTTTTATATGCATGCGCACATGTAGCAAAGCTCATCCTTATTCTTTTGTTGTTTCAGCTGTACAAGGACAAACGCTTGTGCCTGCTCAGCGCAGAATTGAGCGATTTGCATACATTTTCTCAAATGCTCAAAGCCCGCAACAGACAAATTCATTTGTTACAAATATTTCAGGTAACTATTTGATTGATCGCTATCTTAGTGTCTTTTTTAATGAATAATATACATGAATAATGAGAAAACCAGCATGCTAATCTATTGTAATTGGGTAATACTGATGTAGGCATTGATGGACCATGGGACTAAGATCAGCAACGAGCTAGCCATAGGTTACAGCCTGTACTATTTTGGAGCTAGAAAGAAGCCGTCCGCTCACGATAATGTAATAAACCTTGGTTTACGATTGGGAAGTTTTCTCAGCGATGCTGGTTGGTACTGCGAGAGCGAGAGAGTCTTGCTTGCTTGTAAAGAGCTTTGCTTGGCTGGTGAAGAAAATGTCAAGACTTGGTGCAAAACATTGGATTGTTGTCACAAGTGAAGTATATTTTTTACTAGTCTTCATATCTTTTTTTTTTTCCACATATTTATGTTTCGCTAGTGATTCATTGAAAAAAAAATTGATAATTCTTTAAAAATTATAGATTACTTCATGCACAAGCGGTTTATTGCTCGTTTCAAGGAGCTATGGAAACATATGAACTGGCAATAAGTACAATAGGAAAATTAAAGATTGCAGAGTATGAGAATACCAATCATGCTGCTCTTTATGCAGAATTTAGCGTCCTTTTCTTCACAAGAAGCGAGTACTGCGAAGCTTACATGTGAGTGCTCATATATATATATATATGTATATTAGGGTGTGCCAAATTTAAAAAAAAATTTTGTTTCTCGATGAAACAGCCTAAAAAGTTACAGGGAGGTGAAAAAAGGATCCTGTTTAATTTTTATTTTTTTTTATTTTCCATTTAAATAACATGGGAAAAAGATTATTTTTTCTTTATTTTTGTAGTTCCGCATTCGCCCATTCTATAAATAAGCTAATAATATATTTTTGTAGGAAATTAAATGCTCTACAAAAAAGGTGTCTTTTACATTTTTTTTCATACAGAGAGCCGGTTTAAAGATATTTAAGCGTAAATTTTTAATTGTATGAAATTTTCAATTTTTTCTTATTAAGGTAGTCCGATGATTTCTGGCTATCCAAGATTTTGTGATGAAATTTGGTGTATATTGAGATTAATATATTACTTGTCTTATGTCCAAATTTTAATATCATTCGCTTGTTAGAAATTGAGATATTAATTTTTAAAAATGAGAAATTTTAGCTATCTCTCATAAGCCTTATGTTAAAAGTCGTGATTTTTGATGATAAATATTTCGATTTCTAGTTAGTGAAGAATCTTTAAATTTGGCATACCTTCTAATATTACAACAAAGAACATTAATACAAATTTTGAATCAAATATCTTGGAAAAAATTTCGATCAATAATTTTGTCTTTCCATTGCATGCTTCATCTAAAAGTTTGAACGCGCCCATCACCGGACCACCTTAAGAAGATGCCGCAGATCCCAGACACTTGTAAAACGCGATTGGTTCAAACTTCTTTAATTCTTTGTCAATGAGAATAATATTTGTTTAGCCCACGAATTTGCATGTTTGAGCGGATTGCGTTTCGTGTCACGTGGTACATCTACGGCATCACCTTAAATCGAAACTTTCATTCTTTCATTCAATATTGTATCAAAAATTATTTTTCATCGCAAAACTGGTTCTGATGTGCTATAATTTTCGCTAAAAAAAGAAAAAAAACTCACGTGACAGATATTTTTTTACTTTATTTCATTTTCTGTGAGAAAAAATTAAGCATGGTTAAATAAATTTATTTTAAAGTTTTAAGAATTTATCAATTTATTACTTTGTGGAAAATTTTTAATTTTGTAGATATTTAATAATTTGATTGTCAACTGTATTATAATGTATTTTGAGATGGCTATCTAGATTACTTTAACGAATAATTTTAAACTCAGTTCGTAACTTATCGAGTAGATGAATTAACAATTGTAGTTACAATACTTGATTTGGTTTATACAACGTAATTTATGTGGGGTTTAAAATTTTTCGTGCAGTAATAAATTGATAATTTCTTAGAACTTTAAAATGAATTATTTAACACGTATCATACTTAATTTTTTATCACAGGAAATTAAATAAATTAAAAAAATATCTGTCAAGTGAGTTTTTTTTAGTGAAAATTATAGCACATCAGAACCAGTTTTACGATGAAAAATAATTTTTGAAGCAATATTGAAGTTATTAGCTTCGATTTGATAAGAAAAAATGAAAATTTTCATACTTTTAGAAGTTCACGCTTCAATATCTTTAAAACGGCTATCTCTATGAAAAAAGTGTAAGAGACCTGTTTTGTAGAGCGATCATCGGTTTTGTACAAAAATATATTATTGGCTTATCTATAGAATGGGCAAATGCGGAACTACAAAAATAAAGAAAAAAAAATTTTTCTTTCGATGCTATTTAAATAGAAAATAAAAAAGTACGAATAGCGACCTCTAAATATTGATATTAAGAGCTTCGCTTTAAACAGGATTCTTTTTTCACCTCCCTGTAACTTTGAGATAACTCAATGGCGTTGAGCTATTCAAAGCATACTCCTTCATTATTGTTGCATGCATTCATTTTGACTAATTTGATGATTAGGTGGAGTCTTGCCGCTCTGAAGGAGTTGGTGCCTACCTTACCACCTAAAATAACGATAGACGTTCTACGGCAGGCTTCCAAATCTTGTGTCATAAAACGCGAATTTCAACGTGCTGGTTTGCTTATAAAACAAGCTGTTTATCTTGCTCGTGAAGTATTTGACACGGATCATCCAAAGTACGGTGACGTTCTCATTGATTACGGGTTTTATTTGTTAAATTATGACAGTATCGTAAACAGCGTTCCCGTATACACGGTAAGCAAAGAAAACAACAACAACAAAAACTTTTACCCTCGAAAAAAAGAACATTCGACAAAAAGTATTTACATTACTTTCAGACTGCATTAGAGATAAGGAAGGCAATATTTGGAAAAACAAATTTACATGTAGCCATTGCGCATGAGGACTTGGCTTATGCTCTTTACATCCACGAGTATAGTTCTGGTAGATTTCAGGCATCTAAGTAAGCTGAACAATAATAATAATGATGATGATGATGATAATGACGATAACGATAACAAGAATAACTTCCTTATTGTATAGTAATGAATAATTTACTTTTAAATAGTGATCATGCAGGTCGAGCAATCGAGATTATGGAAAAGCTTCTGCCAAGTGAACATCTGATGTTGGCCAGTGCAAAAAGAGTCAAGGCGCTTATTCTTGAAGAAATAGCTCTAGACAATTCACCAATGTCAGACGAAGAAAATTTACTGCTCAAATCCGAGGGTTTGCATTTGTCGGCACTTTTGCTCGTGCAAACAGCTTTTGGCGAAAGAAATGTTCAAACAGCCAAACATTATGGGAATCTTGGACGTCTTTATCAAAGTATGAGGAGATTCGAGGTGAGCGTGTAGAAACAAGTCACTCAAATAATAATAATAATAATAATATTTTAAAAAGAAGATACAATCATTCTTTTATGCTAATTTTAAAAAATTTTAGGAATCTGAGCTAATGCACTTGAAAGCGATTGGTATCAAGAAAGAGCTTCTTGGACCAAATGATTACGAGGTAGCATTGAGCATAGGCCATTTGGCATCTTTGTACAATTTTCACATGGGACGTTACCGGGATGCTGAAAAGCTTTATCTTCGCAGCATTGCTATAAGTACATTTCGCTACGCAATTGCTCCAAAAATTTTTATATTTCAATTAAGGCACTAAACTACTGTGAGCACGCGAAATGAGGCTGTATTTTCCGTCATTTTTTTCGAGTAAACGATGCATTTTTTTTGTTCAAACTGGCATTCGATATATACGATATATACGTTACACAAGATGTTATGTGTATACATTCACTTGGAACAATTTGACATCAAATGCTGTATCTCCGTCAATTTTACAAATTTCTTTACAAAATTTGGTGATAAAGCATTCTCATCAATTGCATATTTCAGGAAATGAAAAAAAAAATCAGTGGTTTAGTGCTTTAAGGTGGTTGGTCTGCAAAATAACCATCGATAGATTTCGTTAAAAGTTTGCATGAACTTTCTTTGACGGCATATACACTACCGCTCAAAAGTTTGGATACACCGGTCGGTATTTCCTGCCGCACTTAAAGTTGGATAGCTCTGCCAAAAAAAAGATATTCGAATTTCCGAAGCGGCGTTTTAAAAAGGATAGATCAGGCTTCAGTTTGCTCTATTAAAATTTTTTTTTTGATTTTTTTTTTTTTTCAACTCGGTACGGACCTTGGTTTGTGACCGTTTTTAGGCCTCTTTCCGACCATCGCGAATCAGGCGGACAATTTCAGGAAATCAAAAAAAAAATTTTTTACTATGAAAAACTTGAAAGGGGATGTAGAAGCTCCATCTTCCTTTTAAAAAAAAATTGCGATTTTTTTTCGAAAAGTTATTTCATTTTTGGCTAAAAACGATAAATTTTAAAAAATTCAAAATAACCCAAGAACGATAGGGTTTAAGAGAAAATGTTAGGGATACAAAAAG
>JAPYYW010004763.1:0-10409 GCA_030522545.1 Cremastinae sp. A BG-2022a
GGCAAGTTCCGAAAAATTGTGTTTTTCAATATTTAATATCTTGATTTTGACACGGTGAAACTTCTTCACCTTTTGCACACGCTTGCGTACGATGCTAAGTACCTCAAGCAAGTACCTGCAAGTACCTCCTTAAATAAAATAAAACGTTTTAAAATTATCTTTTAATGTTTTTATTTATACTTTTTTAAAATTCGAGACAACTATATATTAAAACGTTAATCTTACTCTAAAATTTTTCAGAGAGTGTTGTGTTGCGCCTCTTGAGGGCCGTTCGAGAAAAAAAATTGACGGTGAACTTTTTTCTTTGAACGGGATACGCGTTTGATGAAGGATATGTTAGGGCGGTTGATTTAAGTAAATAGATTGTGATGTAGACGGCGTACAATGTCAATCTTATTATTTATTTTAATAAATGTTTTGAAGTAAATAAATTTGTTAGCTCGCGATCGCGGAGACAGTTTTGCGGGAGGTCCTTTCGCAACAGTGGCTATTTGACGACTCCTGGTAGGTATTTTTTCGAAGATGACTATTCGGCCACTTTCCCGGAGACAGGGAAAACATATGTTTTAAAAATTCCTTCCGTTTATGACTTTTTCCCTCGGGTCACCAAAAAAAAGGGAAAGGCCCAAGTCCTTCGGAAAAGGGGCGACGTAGGTCGCGGCGTCGATCCTCAGGACACGTCATGGTGACCGGAACGTTTTGGTCGTTAATAAATTGAGATTAAAAAACGCGGCGCCAAAAATATCGTCGGGAGACAGAATACATTTTTACACTCCCTTCTGCAGTCTCAGTCGCAACATGTTGATTATATTTAAAGATGTACAATGAAACAGACAATCAAAAAATAAATGCTTGATGTCATATTCGTAAAAACCAGACTCTGGCTTTTGTTAAAAAAATGCCAATTTTTTGAATCTTACTTTGACTATCAATTGGCAACTTGAGTATATTTTTGAAATGATTAAAAATGTTTGTATTGTTTAAAAGATTAAATAAAGAAAATTTTAGTAAAACGTTTTGAAATTACTGTCTATACAAAATACGAATATATAGAAAAGAAAAGAATTTCATATTTTTTAATTTGTATTCAGTGGAAATTTACGAATTTTCCATGTATGAAGCAGTGTTAAATCTGAGCAACTTTAGAGTTTAACCATTCAATAAAATGATTATAAATTTGGCACATTTTTTGTTTTACTTAAAAACAAAGTATCAAAAATTAATCATGCAAATTCTCATATTAAAACAAATATCGCTCATGCATCCTTAATTGAATGATGGAGTATTTTTATATATAGAAACAAAAAATTCAATTTTCTTCATTGTACCATCGATACATTTCATTGTCCGTCATTGGTTTGTTTAATTTTAACCAAATGTGAGTCTCGAGATGTCGTAGAGTTTATTTTATGGCGAGACCAGAGGCTGAAACTTGCAATTTTTTTTTTTTTTAATAAATATGTTAGAAATTGTGTTTGGATTCATGCAATCTCCGCGTGTCAGAGATAAAACACGTTTCGTCAACAACGGGCGTCGTGGAAGTGGAATAAAGTGGAGGCGAGAAGAAAAAGATTAGTCCGAGTGTGAGATGCACCGACGAGACGTCGCGGCCGTCCTCGTTGCTCTCCCTCCTCTCTCTCTCTCTCCCTCTCATCCCTCTTGGCGTTTCTTCGGAACGTTACAGTTTTCTTCGACTTTTTATTCTTACCGAGACACGAAGCAAGTGCGGTTCCTTGACGACCGAGTTGAATAAATCAATAGGAATGAGCGAGAGACGAGCGGGGAGCCCGCTTAACAAAAAGTATCATTTTTCTTTTCTTTCCCGGGAGGAGAGGTCGTTCATCCTGAATCCGGCTTTACTACCGATATCACGCGATCCTACGCCAGAGCGTGCACGATCGTCTCCTCTTCATCCCTTTTACCTCTCTTCCTCCCCCCCCCCACCCTCGTTTCCACCCTACCGGAAGCTCTCCTTCATTTTTTCGAGACTCTCATCTCGACTTTCCAAATATTTTCTTCTTCCCGTTTCACCTTGCAAATTAATAAAAAGTCTTCTGAAGCAAAATCACACGATTTTCCATCGGGGTACATGCAAATTTTTATTTCAATTTCATTTTTTTAAACTATTTTTACAATTTATTGTCATAATTTTTTTCCTCTGATTTAATTTTCTTTTTTGACATTAGTTTCTCGTGGCTAATATCGACAATAAAAACGAACTTTTATTTCATTTTATCTTTGCTATTTTTTGACGTTTCAGATTTTTTTTTCTCCTTTGAGTTTAATGTATTTATCATTTTTTTAAATTTATTAATCTCTCGTGGCTAATCTCTGTATTAATTGGTATGCGGTTTGTACTGATAGAAGTTTAGGATTTTTGTCTGGAGCTCGAAAGCTCTGCAGGTGGCAAAGTTCCCAGTGCGCTCGCAACAAGCGAATCTCTCTCTTTCGCTCCTGAAACGATCCTCTGTGCACTGGCCTCCGTGGTGCCTGGTGCGCACCCTGGCGCCTACCAAACTTTATGCCAAATCTTTCAATAATCTTTTTTTTTAGTTGAGGTAGTCGTGCCACACAATTTGTGTATTTTTTACACAAATATTTTGAATTCATATAGATCGTTGTAGATAACGCAATTGTCCAATAAGAAAAGACATTTTTTATAGGCTGCGAACCATTTGAATAAGAAAATTTTATTTCAAAATATGCAATTCTATCACGAGATTTTTTGGACGAATATTTAACATATACGTTTCATTTTGGAACTCAATTTTTTTAATTTTATAAAACTAGAATCAACTATATTTTTTTGCGGATGATAAATATTTAACATATTTATTTTTTAAAAATGTACAAATAATAAAAAAAAAACATATTTTTAAATGTATAGAAAAGCAGGACAAGATTTCTCCATGAAAGACAATAAGAATGAAAACAATACAAAAAATTCGCCCCCCAGATCTTATCCCTTGACACTGATGTGCATTGTTTATCTTATGCAAGAAAACATATTTTAAAATATTTTTCACTATTTTCTTAAATTACATTTTCACTCTATTCAATTTTTTTAAACAATAAAGACAAAAAATAAATAAATTTTGCGGAAATTTTCTAGAAACTTCAAAAATGTATTTTCCCACTATTTACTCGCTCAGCTCTTTCAGAGTTGGCAATTTTCTATTTTAAAAATAAACAGGAGTAAAAGTCGCGAAAACAAGAGAATTTTCTAGACGCTTCGAAAATAAATTTTTCCACGATTCAGCTAAATTAACAGACTTAGCACTTGTAGAAATGGCAATTTTGTATTTTTTGTCAAGGATGGAAGATAAGAGTACGAAGAGAAGCGGGATGGTGCGGAATGTCTGTTGTACGAGAAAAAGAAACGTACTCGAGATGAGCACTTGAGGCACGATAGCCTAAACTCTCTCGAGCACAGGGTCAAGGTTTTTTTTCCTCCCCATTTTTCTCTCGTTATTTTCTTCTTCTTCTTTTTCTTCTCTTCAGTAAACTTCCTCGACAAAGTTACTGCTATATTAGTAAATTTGCGACGCATTTCTCTAAATGGCTCATTATTCAATTAATTTCATCTTAAAAAGCGTTGTTAAATAAAAAGCTACACGTTAAGAATATAATGAAAAATTTTTTATCTTCAATCAACAAAAATTTTATTTTATCCTGTCAAATATGTGATTAAATTGTTTTAAAAATATAATAAAAATTGATCGTTTCGTTTTTTAATTAAAAATGCTTTAACTTAATTTTTTTGTGTGTTACACACAAGATTTTATTTGTACTATTGTCCAGACGTTCAATTATTACTATTACAAAACAAAAATTTTGTAGACTAAGTCAAATAATCAATTTCATGCATATAGTATAAAGCACAAAAGATGTAAATTTATTACGTATTTTTAATATGGCTTCTAATCTAAAAAAATATAATTAGGTAGGAACGACGAAACTTCCATTTCAGCAACAAAAATATGTATTCTAGTACTCGTGACCCAGTATTTCCTAAACGATACAAAATATATTATTGATATACTATACGTACAAAGAATTCTTTGAAACAATAAAATTCGAACGAACGAGAAAAATGAAAAAAAAACAAGAAGACTCCAATTGAAATATACAAATAAATGTCGAGATACGATTTTTTGTTGGCAAACAGTCGCGTGTCTTGAGCAGAAATAAAAAGGAGGGAAGGAATGGCACTCGCGTCACGAATGTGTCGCACGAGCGATCGCGATCGTGGAACGGCCCATAAGAAAAGCATTGTAATTCCAATTTCCGCTGAAAGTCGACTGGTACAGTGAAATACCATCGTTCTTCATAGAAAAATAGTGGTACCCTCCCTTTGCAAATTATATCGTCGGATAATAAGTTTTCATAAAAATTTCAACGTCTTTTCCTCCTGCCAACGCGAAAAGTTTTTACTCTTTTAACATAGTTTACTCTCTTTATAAAAATACAGAAAATATAATTCATTTACTTTATGGTATATTCAGACAAGGATTTTCATGAATTTATCTATTTACCTGAATAAAAAATAATACATTAATTTTCTCCACTAAACAAAAAATCGTCAGTTTATTTGAATTTTCGTTAAAATTGTGTTGATTAAAATGAAAAAATGAATTCTGGACAAAAATTCTTCGTGTTTTGGAGAATAAATGAATCAATGTGATAACGAGTTGAAATAATTCGTGTTGAACGTTTAGCCAAAAAGGATGGATCGATTTCTTTGATTGGCAAATGTAAATTGGGATGGAGTGAATAACTTCAAGTCCCATCGAGATTATTGACCTGCGGAGGATGTTTCCTGAAGTTGGAACTTGATTTTAATGAGATCCTTTCGTATGCCACGATTAAATGGAATTTCGACGAGTGATTATACGAAATCACGATGAGGTTTCGCGTGTGCTCTTGTCGCTTCCTGCTCTCTTCATGCGTCGTGAGCATTGACTTTGATTCGCGCTTACACACGAATGGAGATCGATCGGAATGAACCCTCGAACTTTCGTATCGAGAGAAGAAAATCACTCGGTAATTCACGTTCTCGTTGAATAATTTTTCGTCGATCGCGTACTTGCTTATCGAAACCCTCGAAATAAATTATCCAAATTTATTAACGAGCCTGGTATACATACCGGATAAAAATTATTTCCTTATTTTGCGTTCGCATATCATTTCTAGCAAAAATGTGAAGATTAGAATTTAAGATAATCAAGGAAGTTATTACGTAAAATTCCATTTTTATCGATATGTAAATTTTATTTTCGCTTCGTTTTGCAATATTCTTTAAAAATCTATAATAATTAGCAAGTCAAAGAGCTTATCCAATCTGAAATTCTCTGCAATAATGTATAAATAAATACTTGAATCGTCACGTCTGGAAAACGCAGTCAAAAATCCAAAAAAATTATTATTTTTGAATCAATTTTTTTTTTCATCTTAAATTCTCAAATTAAGCAAAAAATTATTATCATTTTCAGTATTTACGAAAAAAAATGTCAATAAAGCACAGTTAAAATTGTGTCACGGGCTTGGAAGATGCTCAAAGCCACGTTGACATGTTAAAATGTCTGTTTGACACAAATTTGACGTGGCGAATTCGAATGGCCAAATTTATAGAAATTTGCGTGTATACAATTTAGCGAATGTGTATATGGGAACCGGCACCGCCATCGACACCGAATCGAAGCACGCGATTCTCCACGGCCTAACCTGTACGAAAGTAAAAAAGCCAGGGAGCAAAAGAGAGAGAGAGAGAGAGAGAGAGAGAGAGAGAGAGAGAGAAGTCATCGTAATGAACCCTTGGTCTCCCTACCCTTTTCCGATTCTGCGACTCGAGGCGAAAAGCCCTCGGAAGCCGAGACAGTGAAAGCTCGGATTTCGAAGGGAACGCACGAACGGAGAGAGCGTCGGAGCTTAGTCCCGCTCTTTTTCGATCTCGGGACATTGCAAAAGATCTGGAACACCCCTGCCCGTCGTTTTTCTCGTTCAATTCAAAACAAACAAAAGTAAATAATATAAAAAAGGAAAAATACAAAAATTGAATAATTAGTTTAAAAAATCGGAAAGAAAAATATCAAAAGAGATCAAAGTTTATGTATTTTCTTCTTCGGTGAGGCTATTGAGAAGAAATGCCACGGGTGAGAATTGCTAATGACGTTGCTCTGTGGCTTTTGTTTATCAATTTTGTCGCACGTTGTTGTACTTTTCAAAAGTTTTGTTTCGCGTTACTTATGTTAACACGTTTTATATTTTACTTAATATATCTTTATATTATGGTTTCGATTACGTAAATTTTCTTAAAGTTTTTTGTTACTTATTAGGGCTAAACTTTAGCTAAATTTATTTCGTTTACGCTAATGTTTTTTTTTACGAGTAAATTGTTTTTTATTGGAATGATATAAATGTCTTTTTGTTTTCTTGTTCGACGTTTTTATTTTTAGGCTTTTGGTTTCTACGCTTTTTCCAAGGGCGATGCTAATGACGCACCGGGACACAAATGTGACAATACACGTCATTTCCGACACGCACACACATTTTTCCCTAATATACCTCGACAGTCACGTGCGTCGGGCCCTCGATTGTTTTTTTTTTTTTCATTCGCTCAGCTCGCAGCTGTTATTCCTGCGTACGAATAAAAGAGCGCGAATAATGCACCAAAAATGCACCGAGATGCACTCGCTTTCCGCAAGTGCAATCTTATACGAAAATTAGTATATCGAGGATTATAAATGTATGTGGGACCTAATTATTTGCACAAACGAAACGATAAACCAATGATAATGGAATCTCGAGAGTTCAGTTCGATTATCAAGAGGAAGACGGAGAGGCCACAAAGTGGTCCCGGATTATCAACCGCGTCGAGACGATCGATAGATCGAGATTAAAATTTGAAAAGTGTCGACGCATTTGCTCCGTCTCGCAAATAACGAAAATAGTTGGCCCATCGTCTCGACAATGTTTACCAAATTTAACCTGTTTTTAGAAAAATTACGAAGAGATATACTTTTTTTTATGTTTGTGAGAAACAAATTGATCGACTGGTCGATAAGCTATCGTGATCGATCGTGAAAAAACTGTCCAGCCGGCCCAAATGCGCGTAAAATTTTTTTGCGATCGATTTGAATCTTTCTGTCCTGTTGTTCGTCACGTAATTGAGCCACGTGCGTCTCGCACATTATTTTTTTTTATAATTAGAAAGACGAATCATGTATATAGTTTCAAAATTGAAGATTAGTTGCTCCAAAAAGTCGATTTTTTTCGCGTATGTGTAACATGTTTAGGAAAATGAAAAAAAAAATACTTTTTTAAATGTTAAACTTTAATAAAAATATTCAATAATTCCTAAATGATATTCTTTTATTTCCCATTGAGATGAAAGTTAAAAAATTTCTCTTTATTTCGTTACGAAGTTTATAACCTTGAGTTGAATATACCATCACAAAATATTATTCACAACGTAATCAAGTCACGTAAACAGCGCCCATTTTATTGTTAAATAATCTAAAAAACGACGATATTCTGTACTGTCAAAATTGAATGAAATTTACCATGAGAAAACTATTAGAAAAAATGGGTTAGTTAATTATGTTATACATGAATTTCATCGTATAATTTTTCGTTGTATATAATTGACAAATCGATTCGTGTATTTAAAAAATTGAAATTAATTTACTGTTGGAAAATACAAATAGGAGAATTTCGAAAACGTAAAGAGATGCGAGGAAAGAGGCGAATCTTGAGCGTAAAGAAGTGAGCAAAATGAAAACCGGAAGTTTGTGCGATTTCGGACCGCGAGCACGCGAACACTAATTCCAAAACGCAAGCCGACAACCTGTCGTACAAACCCGTTTACACGGACTTTTACGTTGCATGTACGAACTGCCTAATCTTTTTTTCCAATGCAGGACTCTCTGCCACTTATTTTCATTTAACACTTACAATCGATTACGATTTTTCACATTTTAACTTTTTAACGACTTCATTAAATTTCACACTCTATTTTATTTTATCTTCAAAAAAGTGAAATACGATTTAATTGAATCAACACAATTTTTTAAAATCAACAAATATTAACGTGGCTGTAGTATTGTTTAAAAATCAGAAGAGTGCGTAGTTTTCCCCGCATCTATACTTTTTACAAATTTCCTAAAATGCAAATTTTTAATATAATTTTTTGCAAAAATGATAATTTTATAAAAATTATGTAATTATGAATTATAATTATATAAAATAATAAGAAAAATGTGTCGATCGGTAAAAAGGAAGGTATACATATACGTACATTGCACTTTGTTTTCCGGTCGGATTTTCGATTGTTCGAGAAGAGACACTCGGATGGTGAGATAAGGGGCGATAAAAAGTGGAAAAATATAGAGAAGGAGAGAAAAAAGATGGTATATAGATTCTCGTGCGCGGAGTCTGGAAAAAATGGGTGCCCGAGAGCGAGTGGCTTCTCGCGCGATTACGGAGAAATCCGGATAGGACGGGATCGCTCGGTGCATGCGACTCGCTCCCGAGGTCCAACGGTCCAGACTTATCTCTCGGAGCGCCTCTTTTTCTGCTTCATTTTTTCTTCCCGGCTTTCTTTCCTCCGCCGAGATTTTTCCACTCCCGCGTTTGTCTCTCCGCGCCGTCGAGCCATACCGAATCGAGCGGAGCAGCGAATAACAATTTGTCGTTTTCGCCAGAAGGAGAAATCGTTTCTCACGATTTATTGGACGTCCCAAAGTCCAAGCGCCGACCGGCGATCGGGGAAGAAAAATTTTTATTAAAAAAGATGAATAACGCCAACGCGATACGTATAAATCGGTAACGAAACGATCCCTGCGCCGAGACTTATGAACGAATCGATTATTCGTATCGTCACGTTGTTCATGTTTTGTCTACTATTGTGAAAAAACGTAGGCGGATTCGGTCAAACGCCCTCGCTCTCTCGTGTCAAAGGATCGAAATATCCGTCATTGGTGATTACTGCCCGCTATATGTATATATTATATCGCCGATCGAAGCTCATTGTCTCGGAAATATATATTGTCGTGCGAGCGCCAATAAAACAAAATTATGTCTGAACGATAACTCATCCAGACTCGAATAATTATTATTTGAGAGGCGAAATGATTAAAAATCAAATTAATCGTCCGAAAGCGACGAACGAGAGCTCCGACACTTTTCTAATTTATCGTCCGCACTTTGTCCTGACAATACATTTTTTATCTACTTGTTTTACTAGCTAGTACAGCCAAGCAAATATATTTTTTCTTCCATTTTTTAAAATAATTTTTCTATCACTATGCATCTACAAAGTAATATAAAGTTTGTAGACATAATGGAATTTATGTTACTCTTTACGAGTCAATGAGTCAAAATTTATACTTTGGATTTTTTTTGTTGATTCAAATTTTTTTTGAACAGCGAGAATTTTAAGGCTTTTATTTTTCTTTCGTACCATACAAGCTGTATATAATTTTTCAATTATAAACATGACAAATTTTTATTTTCTTGCGCATTATTATTTTCATAAACTATTTTTAATGATTGTAGAGCAATTTTTCAAGATTTTTTCTCCCGGTTTATTTTTTTAAATACTGTTATCTAATTTTTTTTATTCATTAAGGTAGTTTATATAGGTATAGTCAAATAAACAGTTTTTTATCTCAATTTATCTCCATACTATATGGTTTTTGAACTTAAGTCAATTAAGAAAAATTGTTTCAAAAACAACATGCTCAATATTCAAGGTCATCCAAGGTGACTTGTACTTGCTGCGTATGCATGAAAATTTAAAAAATCATAATCTTAAGATTTTTTGAAAAAACTTGAGGAAGCTTCTTTGAAGTACAATAAAGAGCTATGCTAAATTTATTTAACACAGGCTCTTATGGGAGAGTATTGAAAATTGGAATTTTGAACAAAAAATATCTCAATTTCTACGTGGTGAATACAGTACGACCTCCCATTAAGAACGGCGGCAATAAGAACGGTTCCCCTAATTCGTGCTCGAGCGCTTCCCTCACTCTAATGCGAACCTCGAGCTCGAGTCACGCTCGAGTGAGTTTAGGCTCGGCTCCCTCAATAAGAACGCCAGCTACGGCGAGCTTAAAAGAATAAAATGCACATACGTATATTAAGAATACATTTATTAAACTTCTTTATACAAAATATTAAAAGATTCTGACAAATAATCACGGTTTATTATCTCATTCTGTTGGGTATTATGTCATTATTACATTTTAATTACGTCAAACGGATAACTTTATCCTAATGAAATTGGACACTAATAAATTGACCAAGTAATGAAAGTACATATTTCAGAAAATTCCCGAATTTCATTTTTAACGAAAGAAGGAGCGAGGAGGAACGAACGTTCCTACAAAAAAAAATCACGACTACTGTCA
>JAPYYW010004764.1:0-10409 GCA_030522545.1 Cremastinae sp. A BG-2022a
TTTAAAAAAATCTGTCGAAAATTTTTTTCGACATTTTGGTAATCATATAACTAGTACATTTGACCTTGGACGACCTTGTATTGCGAGTATGTTATTTTCGAGACAATTTATAACAACTTTTCTTAATGAACTTAGACTCAAAAACCACTCGGTATGTGAGAAAAAATGAGTTTAAACTTTTTGATTGGACTGTCACGATACAACATCCTTAAATGGTTTAAGGTGTAGTACGTCCACAGAAGAGTTGAATTAAAGGGTTTCGGTACAGCTGACGAAAATAAATCAAGTTTTACTTGTTAAAAGTATAGGGAATCGAAATTTGTTAAGAACACGATGAAAATTTGAAAGAACGTTCTTTCTCACTAAATTTATAATTGTTCATATCTTTAGAAAAAACATAACTAAAATTTACCTGATTCTTATATTTTTTAAAATATTGCTCATGCATCAAGCACGAAATCTTTTCATACACGTAGAAACAACAAACCAAAAATTTATCGCACTCTCATATTTTTTAAAGAGTATTGCTCATAAATCCTTAAAATGTAAGAACACATAAATAATTAAATTATTATGTTTAAAAGAAACATCGAATTTCCAGGTGATGTACTTGCGTAAATTTAGACAATTGCGGTCTCTGAACGTCGCTGGAAATAATTGCGCGATGAAAGACGGATATTTGGATTATCTCGTTGCATTTTTACCTCAAATCGTATACCTGAATTACAAGATGATCACCGAATCCGACCGCGAAAACGCGATAGAAAAATATCAGTATGCAATAATAATCGTCATTATTAATTTTTTAAATATTCAGATGAAGAAAAAAAAAATTTTGTGCACATTTATTAATAAGTAGGAATATTGGAGAATTATTATAAAAGTAGTGTCTGCCAAAAATGATTTTTTAAATGACAAATTGGTCAGTATGAGACTTTAATTTTTGTCATAAATTTTTCAATTTCTGTTGTCGTATTATTCAACATTTTGATATACTTTTTATACTATTTTAACAGTTAATCTTGTTTAAATAATTAAAAGAAGAAAAATTTTAGTGAAAGCTTATCAAATTTTTAACTTATTATCAAAACCGAATATCAAACATAAAATAAATATGACATCGATTCAAAGTCTATATATTCAGGAAAAAAATATGATTTATCCATAAAAAACAATATTAAAATTCTGTTGATTGAAAATCTAAAGTATTATTGTCTATTTATTCAGAGCAAGTACATAAATTTTCAATAAAAAACAACATAATAATTCTAGTGATTGAAAATTTAATATACCATTTTCAAATCACCTCAATCTATCTTTGTCAAAAAATTTTCATGAAAAATCGATGAAAATTAAATGTCATATTTCTTTTTACTTGAAATGTTATATTAATACGTATATAAATTTTTTCCACAATTTTGACAATTATCAATGTTTGAATAATTAACAATGAAAAATTTTATTGAACCATTTTCCAATTTGTATGTTATTATCGTCAAAACCGTACATGTATAAAAAACAGAAAATTAATTTTTAAAATGATCTAAACTTTTTCGTCTATATATATTTAGGCTTAATATATAAACTTATTTCCGTAAGCAATAATAAAATTTAAATGAATAAAAATTTGACAACTGTGAAACCATTGAGTGAATAATTTTCAAATCAGAAACAACATTTTTTCATATAACTCAAAATAATATAAGGAAAATTCAACCAATTGCAACTATTTTTTAAATAAATTATTTATATTTTTAAGACGTGCGATCGCGATTTTGAAGGAAAAGGAGAGTGTCGAGAGAGCCTTGGAAGAGGAAAACAAAGCACATCGAAAGCGTCAAGAACTTTTATCACTGTCGTACGTTGAGTACCTCGAGGGCGACGATTTATTCGAAAAAATGTACCAAAATGACAAAGGTTACGATTATTCAATTCCCTATTAATTGTTTTTATTATTTTGTCATTTTTAAATACACTCATTTTTTAAATTAAATTTCAAAGTTGTAAATGATATTATAATGTTATGGAAATATTTTTTTTTTCGTAGAGGGCAGAGAACTCGCTTATTTGAACGACGAGACTCGAACCGTTTACGAGGAATTCAAAAAAAAATTTGTGGAACTGTGCAAGCAACTTTTTGAGCTCGGCTTACGAGAACAAATCAAGAGAACCGAGGAAATAGAAATGTTTGAAAAAATTGCGGACGAAGGCCGGCAAAGCGTCCACGAGGGAGCAAGAACGTACTGCATACAATAATATTTCACAATTTAAACAATTATAATTCAAAATCTTAATATTTTCATGAAATTTTTATATTTTCATGATACATTTTGACCAGTTTTAACGTTATTTTTTTTATCATATTATCATTTAAGGTAGGAGTCGCGTGACAGTCTATTGAAAAGTTTGGCTGCACGTGTTAATTAAATGTAAAATCATCACTTGAATTTTTTTCAGACAGAATTTTTTCAAAATTTCTACTGATCTTCTTTGACATCGTATTAACGTGTGTGCTAAATTTAAAGAGGCTTCACCATGTGGTTATCGAGATGCTCATTTTTAAAAATTGCCACTTTTAACATGGACTCTTATGAGAGATTGAAAAATGTGACGACTTTCAACAATTAATATCTCGATTACTAGATGGTGAAGCTTCATAAAATTTGGCATACATTTCGGCACGACTTTGTGCAAATTTTTAAAAAATTCTATCTCAAACGATTTTACGCGACCATCACCTTAAAAAAGACACGAGACCTCTAATCGATTCATCGACTTTTTTGGTATTGACTTTTGGTTAATCTTTACTCATTAAAAAAAAATTCAACGTGCGCTGCTTTGGAAATAATGACCTCGATGTTTGAGTCATTCATTTCGTCTTGCAAAAATTTTCATTAATTACCTATTATGAAGTCGATATCGTCGAGGACACGAAAAGATATTGCCACTTAAAATTTTGAGTTTTTCCTATTTTCGATTCTCGAAAAATCAGGCTGGAGGTCCTCGAACACGCTACATTTTTTCAGCTCATGTGAAAAAAAAACTTGCAACACAATTTTCTATTATTTATATCAAATATACCTGGATAAATATACCTGAATAGTTCGGGGATCGTAAACATTTAAAAAAAAGAGAGAAAATTCGTTGAGCGTAACGAGGAAGAGAAATTTTCAAATTTTCGTTAATCCCTCGGTCATTAGTGTTTCCATGGTGATCGGTCGAGGTCGAGGGAAAAACCGATTAAGGTGTTAATTAATTGAATTTTCGACTGGATTTTGAATCAGTAGCCCGGTATAAAGTGTCGGGGTAAGACGTGTCAGGTCTCGCCTGGTAGTTCGTTACCGAAAAACATTTCGTTGCTATTTGACAAGTTCAATTGAGTGTCAGTTCTAGTTATTTTCAATAATACGAAAAGTGAATAATTTAGTGTTTCAATCCTATATTAAAAAAGAGATGGAACCTCTAATCAATTAATCGGAATTGAAGCTCAACAAAATATCAATTCAAACATGTCCAAAAAGAGGCCGCGTTGTCGCTCGTTTATTTAAAATGTAAACAATTTTAAAATGCTCGAATAAAAAGATTGAAAATAATATTTTTTAATTAAACAGATTGATGGACGAGATAATGGCTAGCAAGCTTAGTATATTCGAGCGAATAAAAGAACTGTTGAAGAATCGACCGAAAATTGATGAAAAAACTATCAAGTTCACTGCGGAACAAGAAAATGTTATGCAAGAACAAATGAACAAGGCGCACCGTCTCTCGGACGAATTCAACGATCTCTTGTCGAAGAGTACAAACAAATTGATGTACAGAGAAGTTACGCTTCACGAACAAATGGAGGTAACATGACAATCAAGTCGAAAAATATTTTTACACCACAATAATAATAATGAAATCATCATACAATAAAATCGTAAAAAAGTTGTGTCTCGAATAAAAATCTGTATATAAAAAAACTCTATTCTTCAAAATTTTGTGTGCCTGTTTATATTTCGAAACGATTTTACTGAAAATGATTTTTTCGACAACACATGATTTATTTCAATGTTTACATCTCCGAAACAATCGAAATACAGCTTATTCGATTAATGTATAAGTACAAATAATGTTTCATATTGAATAAAATGGTATTTTTTTGTATAAAAAGAAATTAAAAAGTGAAAAAATATTGATGATATTTAATTTTTTAAAAGTACAAATCATGTTTCATATTGAATAAAATGGTATTTTTCTTTTTATAAAAAGAAATTAAAAAGTGAAAAAATAATGATGATATTTAATTTTTTAAAGTACAAATAATGTTTCATATTGAATAAAATGGTATTTTTTTGTATAAAAATAAATTAAAAAGTGAAAAAATAATGATGATATTTAATTTTTTAAATTCACAATCACTGCAAAGGCTCAAAACGCCCTTAATTAATGAATATTTTTTGCAGGACATGAACGAGACTCACAAAGCGAATATGACGGACTTGACGTCGAGTTTCATAGAAGCGGCGCGTGCAATGTTCGCCCAGATGCGATACATGGAATCTGATTACAATGACAATATCGAAGGAATTGCCACTATTTATGCCAACACCTTTACAGACCAGCTGAAAATGCCTTCGCGGCATGTGGCTATTTGTGGCGATAAAGACATTTTGAGCAACAATTTAGCATCATCTCACGACGTCCACGTGCAGGTTTTTCAATTTAATATTTATGAAATAAGATAAAATTAACATTTTTTAAATTTGAAAAAATTTTTAAGGTATGTAGTTGTTATCTTTGGGTGTCTCGACGTAAAGAATCGCCCATATAATATTGAATTATTTTTTTTAAATTAGAAATGACATTAAGGATGTATGGGACAGACAATCCCAGCAAAATGTAAATTCTTGACGTTAATTTCGTGAAATCCAGACTCTGACAACTTTTGCTAAAAAGTTGTCCATTTTTTAACTCGTAATTAGACTATTAATTGGCAACTTGAGAATATTTCAAAAACTATTTAATCATTTTCTATTATTGTCTAAACAATTAAATAAAAAAAGTTAGTAAAACATTTTGAAATGATTGTTTATACAAAATGAACATGACTACGAATATATAAAAATCATTTCACAAGAATCTCATATACTTTTAAATTTGTATTCAGTGCGAATTTATGAATTCTCCATAAAAAAGTAATGTTAAATCGCAGCAATTCTATAGTTTGATAATTCTTAAACCGCTTTATAAAATGATTTCAAATTTGGCACACAATTTTTTCATATGCTTGTTTTTATTTCAAATTATCTCGATACCATGTGGTTTTTAAGCTTAAGTCAATTACGAAAAGTTGTTGCAAATTGTATCAAGAACAAAATACTCAAAATTCAAGATCATCAAAAGTGACCTGTACTTGCTACGTATGTATGAAAATTTGAAAAATCATAATCTTAGGATTAAAAAAAAAACTTGAGGAAGCTTCTTTGAAGTACAATAATGAGTCATGCTAAATTTTAAGAAGGTTCATCATTTAGATTTCAAGATATTTAGGATTGAAAATGACAATATTTAACACGGGCTCTTATGGGAGAGCACTGAAAGTTGGGAATTTTAAACAATAAATATCTCAATTTCTACGTGGTGAAACCTCTTAAAATTTCGTAAGCATATGTGTAACATATCAAAGAACGACTATATACCAATTTTCAACAAAATTCTAAATAAACGATAAAACTATAAAACTATTCTCATATTTTTAAAAATATCGCTCATACATCCTCAATGCTGGGACATTTAAATCCAATCCATGAATAACACGAGCTCACGAGACAATTATCATAAAAAATAAAACTTTACAGACGATCGATGCCCGCGAGGATTTGATGATGTCGATAATCAAGAATTGGTTCGACGAATATTTGGAAAGTCTCGTACAGTGAGTTTATTCAGACTTTGATCCATTGAGAAAATGTTGAGAGTCAAAAGAAAATAATGACGAACTTGAAAAAAAATTTTAAGGGAGGAGAACGAACGGAATCGCACCCAAGTTCTCGAAATATCGCACTTTTTGGAGCAACAGAGAGAAGAGTTCGCTGCGATTCAGTCCATGTTGCGTTCTGGCACTGGCGATCTCATCGATGCAGACATTGTCGCAGTCTTGGAGACATGATTATTTAAGATAAGTGATACACACGATTAAGTATGAAACGTATTTTTTTAAACGATATTTATCAGTTTTTCAACTGACATAATATTTTTGTGTATTCAAATATATACGTGCTATATGTTTCAATGATTACTGTAATTGGAACATGATCTCTGTATAAATTGATGAGTACAAAACATTGTAAAAAAAATATTTATGTGCGTTTACCTGCGAATTCGAATAGCACAAGTACATTTTTCTTAGATTTTACATCTTGCTTTTCTGTTTAAGCATTTGAATGTACATGTCCAGACCAGCCTGGACTTCCGGATTCATAACATAATTGATGAATGTTGAGGTATCTTTATCTCGATTGTTCTTCAACCAGGCAATTCTTTCCTTTCGGAGTGTTGTTTTTGCTGCTGCTCGTGCTCGGCCTAGAATGGTTTTGAAAAAAGAATTAGGCTGAATTGAGTCTTTAATAAATGATTTTAATATTTATTACAATCATTCTATTCTATCAAAAAAGTTCTATCTAAAAATCATTTTTTTTTAATTTTATTGAAAATTTGCATGAACCTTTTTTTAATATTTTGTACATCTGTCTTTCAAATTTTAAGAAATTTTACCTCGCTATGATCAAGATATTTATTGTCTAGTCATAATTTTCTGTACACTCCCATAGGAAAATGTATTATAAATATAAACTCTAAATAATTTCTTTAAACTCTAAATAATTTCTTAATTTCTAGGTGGTGGAACTCCTTAAAATTTTGCATAACTCTTTATTACACTTTAAAAGAAGTTTCCTTTATTTTGGGAAAAAAAATGTAACAATTTTTTCCTAATTTTCATACATACTTAGCAAGTACAAGTTACTTTGAATGACTTTGAATTTAGAGTACGTCGTTCTTGAATCAAATTATAATAACTTTTGTCAATGCACTTAAGCTCAAAAATCATATGGTGCCGAGAAAAATTGAGAAAAAAACTTTTTGATTTGACTGATGTATCGACAGAACTATGTTAAATACTAATGATCGTAAAATTTCATTTTACGAGATAGTTAAATATTTTTTAAAAATAATATATCTACCTGGAATTTTGGCAAATGAGGCAATGTATTTTTGGCACTTGGAAATTGCTTCTTCCTTGTCAGTAGCTAACTCGTCGATGAGGCCAATTTCAAGAGCTTCTTGAGGTGTAAACAATTTTCCCCTACAAATATTTCGATTTATGATTAAGGATATATGAGCAACATTTTTAAATATATAAAAAAGAATGAATTTTTTAAAAGTAAAACGTTTAAATGCTTCGTTTAGTTTTACAAAAGAAATTGACGACAAAAATTTTCGCAACTTTGTTAATTTTAAAAGCAAGTAACGATATTAAAAATTTAACCACTTTCATATAAAGGAAATACTTTTTATGCATAATAATTTCAAAATTTTTTATCAAAAAAGCAAAGGTAAAATTTTACAAATTGAACATTAAGGTAGTTCTATAGGTACAGTCAAATCAAAATTTTTTATTTCAATTTATCTCCACACCATGTGGTTTTTGAGTTTAAGTCAATTAAGAAAAGTTGTTGCAAATTGTTTCAAGAACAACATACTCAAAATTCAAGGTTTTCCAAGGTGACCTATGTACGAATAGTTAAAAAATCATAATCTTAGGATTTTTTTAAAAAACTGAACAAAGCATCTTTGAAGTATAATAAAGAGTTATGCTAAATTTTAAGAAGGTTCACCATCTAAAACTGAAGATATTTAGGATTGAAAATGGCAATATTTTTAATACTAAATATCTCAATTTCAACATGGTGAAAACTCTTAAAATTTGGTATGGATATGCATATAACGTATCAAAAAATGACTGTACAAATTTTCAACAAAATCCTAAATAATCGATAAAACTATAGAACTACCTTAAGAATAAACTATTTACTGAGATTTTATGGATTACATATGTTCTATAATATAAAAAAAAAAGATAATTACTGCAAAAGAGCGAGCTCAGCTTTGCGGTATCCAATAGTGTCAATCATGGAGTAGCCGAACCACGGTGGAGCCACGATTCCCAACTGGGTCTCGTTCAAACCTATAGTGTGTTTACCGTCCACCATGACTCTGTACTCGCAGGCCATGGCCAACAAGCATCCTCCAGCCGGACTGGAACCCTTTCAAATTTCAAAAAATTTTCTCAATCCCATTTTAAGCTTCGCAACGTCGATCGTTCTATTGCATACATTTATAGCAGCGGCTGTGGGAATGACAAGACCGTAGAGCGACATCCAAGCGTCCTGCAGAGCGTTCCAAAATTTAACAGCACGCTCAGGATTTGTTTTGTACATTTCCATGATATCGAGCCCAGCTGAGAAAACGGAAGGGAGAGTGGAAGTCAGGATCATACCCGAACTGCTGTCCTTTTGGCTGTTTACCACAGCGTCTTTCAAATCGCTCAATAGTGCAAAATTCAAGCTATTCACCGGACTTCTGGCCATTGAAACCGTGCTAATTCCTAAAAAAAAAAAAAATAACAAAATAAGTTTGTCAAAATAATAACAAAAATTTTAAAATCATTATGCAGAATAACTACATCTTTGTTTCACTTCAAATGATAATTTAATTTTTTTATTAAAAAAAATTTTTGATAAAAAATTATTCTCATAGTTACAAGTAATGGAACATTATTTTCTTTACCGTTTCCATCTTTCACGACCTCGACGAGTTTCGTCGTGGAAGAGCTCGCGTATCGTTTTGTCAACATCACAGTCTTGCTCAAAATTCTTCCTGAAGGTCCCAACATTTTTATTCCCAGTTTTACAATTAATATTCAACAAAAAATATTAAAAAATAAAATAAATGCGTTACGAGCTGCTATATCGCCGATGCACAATTTTGCTTATGTGGACATTGACCACGTAAAAATATAATTCCTACTCTAATCAAAACCGTATGCATATATATATATATATTTATGAATGGAGTATATATATTCTTGTGACCACTCTCCTTCCCACTACATACATGTATCTCTTGTAAGTACAGTTGTATTATTCGATTTTTAAATTGGATCAGGAGAAAATTGTTCGATTTCAGGCAATTGCTTGTCTACATTTTTATAACCAGTTTGTTTAATGATTAATCATAAAATAAATTAGCTAAAAAAAGTGTCTGAATAAATAATAACAGGCCTTATTTTTTACAATAAATTCAATAAATCTTTGAAATTTGTAGAACTTAAAAGGTCTCGCAAAACTGTTGACCTGGTGAAAAAAAATTACTCTCTATTTTTGTTTACAGAGAGGAAATTAAATTCTCTGTTTCTTTCGTTGATCGTTTTTCTGTAAATTTATAATAAATCTTTTATAGAAATATATAGTTGTTTCAGTGGTAAAATATTTCATCGTATATTTTTTAGAATTTTTTCTTTTTTTTCTCATTTCTCTTGAGTATAATTTGTGGTTAATCAACAAAATTCCAAGTACATTTTTCAATGCCTTTGATATTAAAAGTATGTAGGAACATATATGTGATAAAGGGAGTAAATATACCAAATTGACGTTAATACCAGTGTTTTTCTCGTAAAATATATGAATTACACAGATAAAAGTTTATTCGAATTTTCTAAGAAATACGAATAGATAATTGTTAGGTTTTTATTTACAGATAAAAAATTATAAATACATAGTTTTACTAAACTATCAGTCTTCGACGGATGTGTACACGATCTGTGAGATTCGCGTGTATGTATGTATAATATGTATGAATATGTACGTAACGCACACATACTCCGGGCGCGTTCCACTTATCGTCCAAAACGTCCACAAAAACCGAAAACCAATTCCACTTATCGTCCAAAACGTTCATAAAGACCCAAAACCAGTGAAATAAGGATAAGACTGAGGCTTTGTGGTCGATAAGTGGAACTCGCCTGTAAAATAGGGCGCGTTCGTCTTGCGTCCGCGGAGCTCACGGCCGTGATCGAGTACGTTCCTTTTTACGCTTTTTCTACCAAAAGCTTGTTGTCCTTGTGGTAAAATCATCTGTTGAAATTCCGTGAGACAGAATTTATTGAAAAATTGCACAGATCTTCGTTAGCATTGTGTTAACGTGTTTGCAAAATTTAAAAAGGCTCAACCATGTATAATTATTTAGATATTAATTTTTAAAAATTGCTACTTTTAAGGAGGTTCGATCGTTTCTCATGTGAAAATTATTTTTCAACTTTTTTCGCTAAAATTTGGCATACATTGAGATTAATGTGATACCTAACTTGT
>JAPYYW010004765.1:0-10405 GCA_030522545.1 Cremastinae sp. A BG-2022a
GCATTAAACGAAATTGTATGAAGTATACGTTTAGAAAAATTGTAAAACATCAATTCAAACATGTTGAAACGGAAAAAGCGGTCGCGCAGCGGCCGCGTTACTGCTCGTTATTTAAAATTGAGACACAAGATGCGTTTCGGATCATTGCTAAAATATCAGAAAATAGTTTAGATGCCAATTTGAAGCAGATTTTTTTGTTTGAATATTTTTTAAATAAAGATAAAGTGCGAAAACCCTTAGGTGTCCAACTATATTGGGAAGTTTGCCTTATTTGCTATTGAAGCTCACAATATTTAACATGAGCTTTTATGGAAGGATGCAAAAAATGTGATTTTTACCAATATAAATATCTCGACTTCCACATGGTAAAACCTCCTAAAAATTAACACACATGTGCATATGAAGTTAAAACAAACCATGAACTGAACGATACAACGATATATGCAATATTTAACATGCACTCTTATGGAAGGATGCAATAAATGTGATTTTTACCAATATAAATATCTTGACTTCCACACGGTAAAACCCCCTAAAAATTAACACACACGTGCATACGAAGTTAAAACAAACCGTGAACTATACGATACAACGGTATATGCAATTACCTTAAGGTGCAATGAGGAACAAATTTAGTTGAAAAATATTTAGTTGAAAATATTTCGTCGAAACAACGCTTGTTCATTTGAAATAATTAAACTTCAGTTAAATCAACCAAGAATTTAGTTCAATTTGCGAAAGAATATCGTTGAAGGTATTGAAACAAATATTTTGTTGAATCAACCAAATTTCGTTTTCAGTGTGATGTGAAACACCCAATTTTCAGTTAATTTTGGGACAAATCCCACGCTCGTATATTTTTCAATCAAATTCAGTGAAATTTAAATATGTTTTATGCAATGTACATTATACTAGTGTGTGACGTTCTTGGAATTTCAAAAAACGAAAAAAAAATTTTTTTTACTCCGCAGTTTTTTTTATTTTTTTGAAATTCCAAGAGTGTCACGTCCTAGTACAGCGTACACTGCATAACATATTCCAATTTCAATTCATTTGCTTGAAAAATACGAGCGTAGGATTTGTCAAAAAATTCACTAAAAATTGGGTGTTTCACATCGCACTTTAATCCATAATTTTATCCCATCGCTTATTCTTTTCATTTTATTGCCCGTTTACTTTTCATCATATTTTGTACAGTCGAAAATGTGTTTCTATTACAAAATGAGATGTCCATTCACATGTCGCGGAAATGATCGATTTTGAAAAGCTCTCGCGATATGGCCCTTTCACGGACGTACGCTTGCACTATGAATATAAAATTCCAGTAGTAATATCCTGACGTACGGCCGCGCGTTTCCCATGCTCGTCGCTCGGGTAAATATCAGAGGAGACTTTCATAGAGGGCACGTGAAAAGCGAACAGCTGAGAAACGCGAAGGGAGGTACGCAGGAACGAACGTGAAAAAAGGAACGGGGGAGGAGAGAGAGAGAGAAAGGGTGAGAGAGGGGGGGGGGGATCGCGAGAAGAGAAAAGAGGTCGATGAGCGAGGGAACGATCGAGAAGGAGAGAGAGGGGAAGGGGGGGGGAGCGAGTTAGCTCGCGAGTAAGAGAGGTCACTGGTCGAACTCCTGCAGTATTTACTCATATGTAACGTCAGGTGAGTACATAGACCCGGAGGCTCTCGAGATCCTGCCACATGCACTATATTTCATACTTATAACTATATACACTTTTATATAATATACGGCCAGTCGGTGCTTCCGGTATGGGACATTTCACGACAAATTGACACATTTGACGACTGAGAACTCGATTAATATTTTCCTTCCTGCGTTCTTTTTTCAACGCCCACACAAACAAAACCACATCGCCCAGCAAAAGTCGTTCCACTTTGCCCCTGCGTTGATGCGAAGTAAAAGTTTGGTTCGGCAAAGGAATAAATGCGGATCCAGATGAAAAGAAATAAAATGAAAAAGGTGGAGCTAGCCGATCGAAAAATGACGAGATGCGACATCGCTCGTGTACCTTTGCGTATATAAATGATAATGAATTCTATAATTAACGGAATTCAGTTTAATTCATGAACCGAGAGCATGTATACGTGGCTGATGGAAAGTTTGTTAATTGATTAAACAGGATTATTATTATTACCAGTTTGCATAAATGTTACAATCGAGATTGTTCGGAACATGGACGGGGCTGAAAGGCTGCGTATATGCGAGTGTATCCGGATTCCCGGTCTCTTGATTCTGAATCCACACGTGTGTACTTTGTGTGTTTATAATAGATCAACAACACAAACTCGATGCATGCTCCTGGGATGCTTGTACAGCACAATTTACAGTATGCTCCGCGATCTCGATGTTATATATTTAATATATATATGTATATATGCGTATATGCGCCCAAAGTCGAGAAGGCTTTGCCTCGTGCACTTTCTCACTCTGTCACTTCCTCTCTCCTTCTCTCTCGCTTTCTATCTCTCTCTCTCTCTCTCTCTCGTTCCGGAGAGTCAGAGAATTCGCTCTGTATATGTTGTATAATCCTCTCTTCGTTGCCTCTGGCTTGTATCTCATCCACTGCATCATCTTCAATTCACCCACCCACCCATCCCTCTCTCTCTCTCTCTTCCTCACTCTGCCTTTCGGTAGACTTCTCTCTAAATTTTCCTCCTCCTCCTCCGTGTTCCTTTCTCGCTCATAACCGCGTCTCTATTTCTGTGTGTCTTAGAAATGCACTCACACCCAGGAATATATTTATGGACACGGCCGTAGAGATGCGAACTCTCTGAATCTCAAAGACCTCCCACTATCGCGGACAGTTACAAACGTCCTGTTATTCCGCAGGATTTTATGTGGATTTCGAAAATGAACGAAATGAAGAATGGGCTCTGTGCATACGTATGGACTCTTATAAATGCGCTTTGGGCGATTTTATCTTCTACTCTTTGGTATGTTTATATATTTTATGGAAAACCTCTGCGATCATTAAATTTTCGATTGCCGAATGCATTTCGTCAGAGGGTCAAATAAACGTTTGAATTCGATCGAGTCTCATCTCTCGATGCAAAAAAAAATGTAGGACAATATATTTCAGAGTCGTCCAAAAGTCGAATCTTAAATATCTCTTGGAATAAATAATACAGTGTACAATAAAGAGTTATCGAGCGGGATTTATTGTGTTTCTATGGCGAGTTTTTTTTTGTCTCTCGTGGTATGAACGAAGGCAAAAAATTTCGGGGACGCGTTACGAGTCGTGTACTTTGACGTAAACTAATATTCGCCTTGCTCCAACGATTCTACGTTTACGCTTTGCCACGACGGCTCCAAAGCTCACTCCCGGGTAAATAGTACGAGCCAGAAGATATGACGGGAATCTTGGCAGCGACGACTAAAATTTCTCCACTTCTCCCTTCCCTCCTTCTCCCCCTCACCGAGTTTCCTTCACCTACACGTTAATAAATTAGCGTGTCCAAACAGGTGTGCGTTTATTATGTCGGGCAGTCCTTCTCAATTATACTCACACGAAGGAACTCCGAGCTTGTATTTTTTTACCCTTTTCCGCTCCGTTCCCCATCTCTCCTCATTTTTTATTCATGCGAAATCGTCCACTTTTATCCCTCGCCACAAATCCTTATTTCCCCAATCCCTTACGTCGAAAATAAAAAATAAACTGCTGGTATACACTCGGATATATTGATGAAAAAAAAGAGAAACTTGAAATTAATTTCGTACAATAATAAAAACGTGTATAAAGTGTACAAGGTTTTTTGTTATCTTTGCGGTGTCGAATTGTTTTTTGAAGAAAATATCCGGCAGCCGACCGGATATTATTTTTGGAAGAGCGTCGTTGATTATTGCCTTTTTTTCGTTTATAAATGGCGGGATAAAGAGAGAAGCGCGAGATGAGGTGTATTAGTACTGGACTCTCGCGTCAGCATGCACAGGCGAGCAATTTAATTTGGCTGGGCGTGTACACGTGTTCGTGGAAAGGGGGCGTCTTTCTCTTTTTCCTCCGTGGATCTCTCTCCGTTTTTGTCATGGAAGCGGTGGTGACTTGCCAACGTGACACACGCGGTGTATAACTATAATACGGATAGTGTGAATATTTTAGGGATGGGCGAGCGAGTGAAACGGACGAGCAGGAAAACGCTAGGAAATCTCATATCCGCAGACCTATCACGATTATACGTATACGCGTAAATACTTGTGTACCATCACGCCCATTTGCTCCGAAATTCAACCACAAAGATGAATCATTCTCGTATCCCAGCTCATCCCCATACGGAAATTTACTCGTACAAATAATTATTCTCACTGGTGCGCCGTAAGCCCTCTCGGACAAAAAAATGTCCAAACAAGTTTTGTTTCCGACATGGATGTATCGGTCCAATATTTTATCAATAGAATCGTGAAATTCAAATTCGGTATTTATATTCAATGTACAACAATATTTTAATAACATAGAATTATGCTAATGGTTTTATATATTAACTATTAAAAACAATATGGATGTTGTAGTAGTCACAAATAAATATGAAAATTGGAATTTATACGGTTGTTTGAAATGTAAGATGTTTATTATTCTTTCTGATGTCTCTATAGTACAATCTCTTCGTATTGTGACTTTCATTGTATACGCGTACTTTTATAAATGAAATGTATGTTAAACTATATTTTTTATTGTATGCATTTTTAACATTTTTAACAGTAATATACAGGTGATCTACGAAAAGTTTACTTGTAAATATTGGACATTTTTAATTTAATTATTACTTTATATATCCTTCAGGTGACAAATTGCGAGAGGCACCATCGTCACTATAAAATATACTGGTACAGTGTAATAATAATGATTATATTTTCAAATTAATTTTTACAACTTTTTCTTATTTAAAACATGTCCAATTCGGCTTTACGATTCATAAAAGCTCAATAAGAAAATGACATAAATAAAAAATATTACATGACGTATATCAATAATACGTCATTGAGAAATTTATTGGGAGATGAAACAGTTTTCCGGCTAAATGTGATCGATCAAGTTGCAATTGGAAGGTTAATTGGGTAGCGAATTCTGACGTGATTCGTAGGAAAGATAAGTTGGACGGATGAATTTTCACGAGGGAAATAGAGATCGGAGCAGGCTAAGCCTTTGTATATTGGATGTATCCTGGCCGAGGAAGACACTAAAGGCGGTCTCTATACCGATGAGTCTAGAGAATCTCTCAGGAGTCTCGTTGATCCTTCCTTCGCTCTGTGCCACGGGTATTACACCCTTAAACGCATATACGTTCACTCTCCCACACAAGTTAATCATCAAAGTGTAGACCGATAATTACCAAGTGCTCTGATATTACCAATTTGCTAATAGATCCATCGATAGTTTGGTGGAGTAACGTTAACCGCAGACCGTCGTCCGTCCAATCGAGCCACGAGGCTACGTCTAATATCGTAAATAGTTTTAAAGGGACGATGGCCGTACACCTAATGTGACTTTTCAACTCTCTCACCCCCTCGTGTGTAATCAAACCTTATATAGATTTCATTACTTTCATTAATTAATAATAATTATTTTTTTCTGTGACCAAAAAAGTTGTACGAAATTTTCATAGTTAAAAGAATACGAATATAAAAAAATACACACGTTATTGCAGTAAAACTTTGTAATATTGTTTTGACCGATGAAAATAGCTGAGGTTTTATTTTTTCTCGGCGCAATCTTCTTCACGTCTGTCTCCAATTTCCAACGGTATATACTCTCCAGAAAAATGTATTTCTTGCGTGTATATGGACGCAGTGAAACAAATGGGATTAAGAGTTTGTGAATTTGGGATTTTTTTTAGTGGCGAAAAGTCGGTTGAATCACCGTTAGCTTTATCGTGCGAGAAACGATGAGCCAAAGAGCCGGAGATGAAATGTGAATGAAGATGTCTCGTGGGTTCGAGAAATATTCAGTCATGGAGGCTTTAACAAATTGTCTGTCTGGTAAATGTATTTGTATACGAATGTATCCGCTCGGGAGTATATACTACCGAGTAGGATAGATTTTTCCGCAGATATCGTTTCGACCCCCTCGATCGAGGGTCGTAACGACTTTGCTGCCTATACGAACAAAAAATAAACGCCCGAACCTCCGCATCCCTCTCCGTTCTATTTCTTCGCGCATTTTCTTCTCCGGCCCCGATTCGAATTACCATGAATATTTCATCTCGTCGTTTAATCATTTTCTCTCCGTCCCTTATGTAAATACGCGCCTGTGTATATAAACCGTACATTTTGTCAGGACAATAAAAATAATCGTCCCCGCGTGTACTCAGATCCGGCACGGATAAGATAAAATAATGAGCCACTTATCATTACACCGAACAAATTGATTGCGACTCGCTTCATTTCCCGTCACGAGCGGATAATAAATTGCCAATACCCATCGCGAATACAGTCATAACAACATGATGTATGTCCATATATCAATCCCCACCATGTTCAAAAATTAATAATAATATTATCACCCATACAAGCAAAGCAGCAGAAAATCGAGCACGACATCGAAGCTCGCATTGTCGAGAATTTTTGTCATTTTTTGAGAATAAAATGTACGAATCTAAAGCACGCGTAGTCTGAAAAGTCTCACAAAATGGATGCGGATAAATAAAATGAAAATACGAAAGCTTATAGAAATTTTTCTACTTATATATATGTATACGTGAGAGCATAAAGATGGAGAAAAATGTTTCCCAAACTCTTACAAATACACAAATATAAAAAAATAAATACACAGACTAAATATAAATAAATACACAAATAACATGAAAATAAAGTAGCCAATTTCTGGGGATTCCTCTATTTTTTCTTCTTCCGTGGAAATAAAATGTATAGGTATAGAAAAATTTGTTTCGGACGTTCGGGGGAATCCTTGGAGATGGGATATCCTGATGCGAATTGGATGATGCCATTTTTGGATCGATAACGTGTGTCGCGAAGGGACTCGGTCACACGAAAACTCGAGATTACGTCGACGTCTCGTTGACGGGGGGGGAGGGGGCGGGAAAGGATTAAAGGGAAAGGCGAGTGCGGATAAACGCCACGCGACTTTGCGGCGAGCGGACAGCATGGACGATGATCTAATCACAGGGAAAAGAGGAGTGTACCCGTACGGACGGAGATAAAGCACGTTCCATCTCCGAATATACAGATACATGCGCGAGAGAAGAAAAATTGCCAAATAATACTTTTTATTATTTTTATCCTGTCAAGTTTTTTTCGAGGGCTCGTACGTTGCCTTCTCGAGGAGTTCCTTTTCTGCTTTGTCTACGCGAGGAGCGACGTCGCGAGACCCTTTTCCTTCTTTCCTTTTCAGATTCGATATCGGCTTTTCTGTACTCTCGCCCCTCCATCCCCCTTTCTCGCTCTCTCTCTCTCTTTCTCTTTCCGAGTCTAGACCGAAGTAATCCCTCCAGATCGATCAATCTCTCGCTGTGCAAAGATTGACGCAAGCCTAACTTTCTCAATCCTTCGGGTACAAAAATTTCAGGATCGATTGCCTCATATTAAATTTTCTACTCAGTAAAAAGTTTGATAAAAAAATTCACGAAAAGTGTGTCTTTTTTTATATGCCAAGTTTTTATCTTCCTCTGTGCACTTGTGGCTTGCATACGAATCCATGTACGTGTTACCAAACTATGCATTTTCTTAAAAATTTTATTCAAATAACAAATTCTATACGTTCCGTGCAATTATAATTTTCGCTGTAAAGTTGACGTTGGCATAAACATTTTTAGGATTTGATGGGAAATATGTTATACAAATAATTATTGTTATTATTATATACGATTTATATGATAATTTTTTCCAAATTGTGACCAAAGCATGAAAAAATATAATAATTTTCAGTATATAAAATTCGCTCCTTTGCACAAAAAAACTTTCTGTAAAGAGTATTAAAAAATTATTTCGATTCTGGCCTAAAATAAATATATTACGATATACAGAAGTATAAAATGAATTTCAAAAAAATTAGTACGAGTTGTCGCACTTTACTGTTAAATATACTATCGTGATTTCTTTTAGTGCATAAGTCCAAATAATAACCATTTTTATCTTATAATATTCGGAAACGTAGAAAACGATGGAATTCGGAGAAAATATATGTATAACACGAGCGTTTCCGTTCATACGAAGTCTCGGGAGAAATCGACGTATATCAAGGGAGAGTGCAGAATAAAAAAGAAGAAATGAATTTAAAAAAGAGAAACAATAAAAAAACACACAAGGAGAGAGAGAGAGAGAGAGAGAGAGAGAATAAAAATCGATATAGCATACGTTTTTCGCGCAAAGAAGCTTTCGATAATTAAAAACTGAAAAAACGTATTGCTCGTTTGAGTCTACCGTGTAAAAGAAGGAGGATCGCGCGAGGGAGAAGGGGAGAATAGAAAAAGGAAGAAAGAACAATAGGAGGAAAAAAGCACATAGCAATGACCTTTGTACGCGAGAGCATCAGGCTATACACGCGGCATCAGAATTCCATCGAGTTTCCGGCTTGCCCGAGAACTCACGATCGCGCGCGCTCAATACTAACTTGTATTCAAAGTATCGCGGGAGGAGATGAGGGTGTGTATATGTACATCGTGGCGAATATACATAAAAACGCGATGCGGAAACGCGAGACGGCTGGGGATAAGCAGAGCTTTATCTCCGGCCCTTCGCCGTACAAAGAAGGACATTGAATTTTTTCGATCCTCATGCCGGCACTTTTTCCATCGCTCCTTTTTCTCTCCCGACAGGGGTATACCTTCCACTTCTGCTCGTATCTGTATATATAGACACATTTACAAATATCGCGCTCATCTCTCGCTCCGACTCGTTCCGACGCGAGTCGTTATAGAGCCGCCGAAGCGTCCCGCGATTCGGGCCAAAACGGCGAATATTTTAAAGAGTGAAGGGCCAGCAACCCGGCGGGAATACACCTCGCGGCTTCAGCCGGAAAAAGAAGGATGACGTACATCGCGGGCAAAGGGTGAGAAAAAGCGAGCCCTGTGCACGCGCTGTCTCGCTTTATTCCAACCTCTTGCGCGTTTCTCTCTCTCTCTCTCTCTCTTGCTTTTCCCCTCGTATCTTCCCCTCTTGATTCATCACTCGTATGGGTTTTAGTTTCGGATCTATACAAATATAAGCGCACCTCCGGGAAAAATGAAGAGATCGCTCCGCTTTTTCCTTTACGTGTATTGCTCTTTTTTCACGAATTCTCCATTATCAAGGGGCGAAAGTTTTTCGAAAGCCCTTGGCTCTTTTTCACTTTCCTCTACGATTTTGCAATATATTTTTTGTACGTGTATAATAAGTAAATAAATGTAAAACAATCATTTTAATTTTATTATTGGTTTCATAGAAAATTTTTTAGCCATCGGCGGTTGAACAATTATAGAAGTTGAATACCTCATTCAACGGCGCTGAGTTGCAACGAAGTGAATAACGCAAAAATATTTTCTATGTTTAAATGAGTATTTATACCAATTTTTATACCGATCTGTCTAGTACTATTGAATTTGATTCGTTGCAGCATCATCTGGCGATAATGAGTTAAAATTGACTATATATGTTCGAGTTCAGATTATCCAAGTCCACTGTGTGCCAAATTCATTCAAATTCGCGAAGTCGTTTGTGCATGATTGAGTAACAAATATTCAACATACAAATATTCACATTTATTAATTATAGTAATGATTTATCAAAAGATAATAAATTTTAATATAGAAATCATTCAATATTTAATTGCATATTTAATATTAGGTAGGTATCACATTAATCTCAATGTGTGCCAAATTTCAGCGAAAAAAGTTGAAAAATAATGTTCACGTGATAAACGATAATACCTCGTATTATTATTATCGTATTATCGTATTATTATCATATAGTATCGTATTATCGTATCATATATAGTATCGCGCATTCATCTTACGTGTAAAGTTGAGGCAAAAATCATCAAGTACAATTATTTCCAAGTTAATCTGACGAAAATTAATATTTAAGTTCTTTAATGTCATATTAAAATATGTTTCAAATTTTAGGAAGCTTTACCGTGCAGATGTTGAGTTATTTATTGCGTAAGATCGCAATAACTTTTAACACGGGGTCTTATGAGAAGTCACAAAAAAATGCGATTTTCAAAGATAAATATCTCGATTTGCAGACGGTGGAAGTTATTGAAATTTCGACACAAGTTAGGTATCGCATTAATCTCAATGTGTGCCAAATTTCAGCGAAAAAAGTTGAAAAATAATTTTAACGTGATAAACGATAATACGTCGTTAAGGTGGTTGGTCTGTGAAATAAGCGTCGACAGATTTCGTAAAAATTTTGCATAAACGGTCTTTAAGGTCATATACATATGTACACCAAATTTTATG
>JAPYYW010004766.1:0-10401 GCA_030522545.1 Cremastinae sp. A BG-2022a
TCGTGTCCTTAACAAATTTCGATTCCCTATACTTTTAACACGTAAAACTTCATTTATTTTCGCCATTTACAAATGGCTACAGCCAACCTCCTTAATTTTGCTTTTTCTCGTCAATACGATTTTCAGTTTCGCCGCTCGCTTACATTATTGTACAGTACTGTCGACCACTGCTCGTTACTATTTTATTATATTCGCCCGTTTTCCGATATCATACATTTTATATAATATTTTTAGCCGGAGCGCTGAAACATTGATTCTTGCCCTTTGGCTTTTTCCACTTGGATTTGTCGGTTGCGAAATAATTTACGTTCTCGCTGTGTTTGATTTATTGTGTCGAAAAAAGAAGTAAAGAGATAAGTCGTTTTTCTCTCGTTTCTCCGGGTTGAATTTTTGAGGTCCCCTCAGGAAAATGTAGCATCGTTTGATAAGCTAGGCAAGATGGACCGTTTCTTCATTGCCGATGCAAGGCAATCCGTGCTCTTTGAATTCTTCTCACTGAGCGTCGCCAGTTTGCTAATAATCAAGAGATTTGATAACTTTATTTTTAAAAAAACGCTTATTCAATAACAAAGTAAATTCCATTGTGCAATTCCAAGTATCATTATTTTCACTCGAAATGCAACAAAAAATGTTACGCATTTTTTGTCTGAAAAATAAAATATACTTTCGCTTTGTAAAAAAAATTAAATGTACGACTTGTATGAAAGAATTTGAAAAACTCTGAGTACGCTTTGGCTCTTGAATGGAGTGGCTTTTAAGCTCTTGCGGAATGACTCACGCGCGTTCGGTACATGAGAGAGTGAGAGCATTTCGCAGATGACTCCAGAGTAGAACAATGCTTTGAAAGCGTACATCCAGGAGAAGAGTGAAGAAAAAGAGAGAAGAAAGAGATACACGAAAATAAAAGTAGATAAAAAGTATTGTTGTAAGACTCGGGTCCAGAAAAATGACTACATTTTTTTGGCTGACACACGTTCAATACTTTCAGGATTATGAAAAAGATCCTTGCCAAATTTCGACCCTCAAAGAAAATATTTAGTGGTGCCTGAATGCAATTTATCGTTTCCCAGTTAAATAAATAGTGGCATTTTTTTTCTTTCGTTCTGAATTTTGTAATTCAATAACATACATATTATTTTCGTATGAAATTAGATGCTGTACAAAAAAGGTGTAATTTTCCAATTACTCAACTCTATTAAAAGTTATTTAATATCAAAATTAAAATTATGGTTTACATTAAGAACTAATATAGGTTAAATTATTTTTTACATACTTCAACCCCTATATATTTTATATATAAAAAGCCTATATATAAAAAATAAAAAATAAAATTTACGTGTACCATGGTTTTTAATGTATATTTTTTACATTTCAGCCTATATGTAAAAAAGTATAATAAATATACTGGCAAGAAAAATAACACGTCGTCGGGGTATCGCTGGAAGGAGCAAGCGAGCAGGCGCGAAGCACCCCTTGGACCACCCCGCGGGACTCTGGAAGGGATTCAAACTCCGAAATTGAGCGCGCTACTTTCAGACGAGATCGCCGAGTCCAGAGCCACGCGAGTGGCCGCGTGATACGCGCGAACGGGACGACGTCGGCCCGAAAAATCGTCGCGAATTTTCGTCGATTGTGAACTAACGCGAGTGATCGAGGCAAGCTCGAAAATTGGAAAATATTTGACGACGTATAAAAGAGACGTTCTTGACATGTGCACGAAAAAAAATCGTCGCCTCGTCATAACCGAGGCCCTGATCTTGATTTTTTCCGCGGTTCTTCTCTCTTCTGGTGAGTACGAAAATCTATCGTTCACTTTTCTTTTTGTTTGTTTTTGGAAACCAAATATCCATTTTCTGCTTCAAAATCTTTCACAGACTTTGTCGTCTCTTAAAAAATACTGAAATGGTTTCTGTGAAAAAATTTCAATATTTTTCAAAAAATTATTTTTTAATAATTTATGAAAAATATAAATTATAAATGACTTCGCAGCATATGTTGCATAAATGATTTTTACAACGAAGCAAAAGTGTCGAAACGTGACTGACATATTATCGGTAGAGAAAGGATCGTAATTCCGACAATGAAAATGATATTTTCTGCTTTGAGTTTCACCGTAAAGTGACCGTGATAAAAAAAAAGAGGATCGCGGAAATAAAATCGAACACAAAAGGGATGCGGAAAATCGAAATCTGCACCGGAGAGATTTGAGAGACCTACGAGGACAAAAGGCGAGGTTGGAAGAGCTTGGGATGCGGGAACAAAAAGCACAAAATTGTAACATAATAGGGAGGAGATAAAAAAGAGCGGTGTTTGGAGTGGGAATAAAAGTTTTGTTCCTCTCGATGGTTCAAGCTCGCTCCTTCCGATTCCACCGCCCTTCTCGGGACTCGGGACTCCATTGAATTTAGTGAATTACGAGAAAGGACGGAGCCAAAGTGAGGAAGCGGCGGGATCGTTTATGTCGGAAAATAAATTTGTCCTCGCCGAGGTTGAACGCGACCGGGCATTCGTCGTACGGAAATTCCTCTCGTAAATTGCTTAGAAACTTCAAATTCCATCGCTTTCGATTATTCGATAATTAATCCGAGCTTCCTCGCTTGATTATGTGTATACAGTCCATTGTATATCGTTTCGACTTCGTTCGCTACTCTTGTTAAGGGAACGCGCTTTCGGACTTCTCTCCCGCGGCTTTTGTCGAGCTCGAACTTTCATAAAGGTTGCCGATGTGCCTTCGAGATTGGCGCAATTTCGACGACGACCATCCGACGATTTGACAACCGAGAAAAAACTTTCTTCTCTTCACCCTTTCCGATTCCCATTTACAAAAAAAAAAGACTGACGCCCAGAAAGTTCGCAAAATAAATTTCGAGACGCGAATAAGTTCCCCGGCGAGCCAACTCGCGTATTCTTCGTCACTTCGTTCGGCCGTAAGTGATTTATAAAAGATTCGCTGCATCGCATCAATGGTTCACAATTACAAGTAATTCGGGTCTCTCAAATGCAGACCGAGCGATAAATCATTTTTATTTCTTACTCTCGACGTTCTCTTTGTACACTGAGAGAAATCACGATAGCAGATTTTACCATGTGCTGACAACTATTTTATTATTTTATAAAAGTAAATAGAATTTAATTAAAAGATATTTATAAATGTATAATTTAATAATAAAAATAGTATTTTTTAAAAATAAAAACAGTAAGATTCAGTATAATTTTCTCTCAGTGTACAATTTTATGTGAAGCAAATAAAAAATGTTCACTTATTCTCAATGATAAAGATAACATGTTCAAAGAGCAGCAAAAGTATTTACAATTAAGGTAGTTTGACTAATTCTTTGGGATGAACTGAGTGATTAAATTAAAAAATACATGCAAACTTAACACGTTATTTTTGTATTAAATAATTATATACTATTGATTTTATAATCACTTCCATTAGGTAAAATTCATAAGAAATATCGAGGGAAAAGAAAATTATGTAGTCAACGACACGAGAGGCTAGCTCTCAAAAATCACTTTTGATGATCTTTATATAGTCTGTGCATTTAATGTCGTCTCTATTAAATTTAACTTTTAGAATATAGCATTCAAAATGGTGAAATATCAAGATATTCATCGTTAAATATTCGAGTAAATTCTCAAGTGTAACAGCGACTTTCTCAAAATATAGGTCGGTAAGCCCACTTTTTCTTTAAACGATAAGATCCCTAGGATGCTCTCTTTTTGTTAAATTCTTATGATTCAACGTAAATGAATTTAATTTTCAAGTGAGCGGAAATAAGAATTTTCGTATCATCGTAATAACGCTTTGATCGCGAAAATGAGCGACTTTTAATAATTAATTTCTCGATAATCAAGTCGATAACCTATAATATCGTGACCACATTTTGCAGAGATGAGGTTATTGGCGATTATAAGTACCAAAGCATGTAATTTTTTTTGTTAATGAATCTGACAAATTGATTAAAACGATAGCCGGACCTTAATTAATTTTTCGTTTGCATAAAATATAAAATTTTCATTAATTCAGTATGGATTAACTAGAATGATCGAACTACGCCTTTTATTCAACATTTTTTCAAAAACATCTTTTTTCATTTTTGATCATATATTTTTCCACAAAACTCCTTCGACCGTTTGTTACATCCCTCCGCTATATTTATCACCCTATTTATCTCCGCTGTAAACAATCCTGTTCAACATATTGCAAGCCATAAATCGCAGATGTACTCCTCAGTTCGCCGCCAACGATCCACGCACATTCCGCATTCCATGTCGATCCTGGCGACTTCGTACTAAAATTTACGAGTTTATTCGAAGCTCCGATAAAATGTGAATTTTTCGCGAAATAAAAATTCCAACGTAGCCAACAAAAGGCTGAATATATTTTGTTGAAACGTGATTGTGTATATTTTTTCAAAAATTATTATTCACAAATATTTCGAGAACGCGTACTCGGCGAATTTTTTGTTGCATATAGATGGAAAAAACGTCGATCCGAGCGCCGGGAAAGAGTGACGAGAGAGTAAAAACGAATGATGGGAATTTTCGTAATTCGAAAATGGCAAACGGAATGTCCCGTATGCAGAGCGATGAGTGAACCCGCGAATGGGTTCGATCGGTGTATTCCCCAACCCCGAGATCGATCTGTTGGCTCCGTCGGGATTCATATGGCGTAATCTTCCTCTTCCTCTCTCATCCCTTCGTATTTCTGTATACACTCCGACTTCCGGTCGCACCGAGGGCGGTACGATGCAGCGGCTGCATTTTACGAGCCCGAGCACGATGCACAGAGCTTGCACCTCGCCGTTTTATGAACGCGCATGTAAATACGAGTATATATACGGCGAAATTTCCGCCTCGCGATGAGCTCGACGCGAGTCTTATTGAAGTTTTTGTGACGGAATTTCGTCGAAAAAAGCGTCGACGAAAAAAAAAAAGAAAAAAAATCGAACGATAAAGTGGCCAACTTCGCTGCCGGTTCGTTTGTTGGGGAAAAAAAAGGAGCGGAATTGTGCTCACAACAACGATTTCGTGTACTCGCATAAAGCTCGGATAACGACGCCATATGTTGTGTACGTAACCGATTTTTATTCGCCTATATTCTTTTTTTTTGGACGGTTTTAAGCGACGATCGCGAAACTCGGGCTCTCGTCGATCCTTTTCACAATTTTATCAAAAGCTTCGTTAAATTCCCCGGATCTCTCGTGTCCCATCAAACTTCGCTCAACTCCTCTCTTCGTCAAGTTAATTGAACGAAATTCAATCATGGGTTTCAATTTTTGCGAGGTAATTGCTGTCTCGATATTGACAAAATAAGTTTTACGGACGATGGAAATTTTCGCCATATATAGGCGCATTTTTCAATTTATTTAGTTATTTTTGAATTTTCCCGATGATTGCGTTCAGCTTTGAAATTATAGACGACGACATCGGTATACCGGATGCGCGAAAAGCTTGCGATGTTCTTGGCTGAACGCGAAGGTGGCAATCTGCGCTCTTCGCTCGTTTCTCGCAGTTTTCCTGAGAACAATCGAGGTTTTCCCTCTCGATCTTGCTCTCGCTCTCTCGTACCGTAGGTTTCAGGGAGGAAAACGTATAGCGGAATCTGCACCCTCGTCACCTGCGGGGAATAAATATCGGAGATTGGATCCTGGATTATGCGAGCTCCGGGGCTGGGGATACCTACTTGTCGTACTTCCTTTCTCATACCCGACGGCCAAGAGCGAAAAACGAGATGGAAATTGCGTCGATTTCCAGCAAAGAAACTCCCGGAGACGTTTCCGGATCTCCTCGACAATCGAAACTTTTTCAAACCCAACTTTGGAGCAAGAATTGAAACCGAAAAAATATATGTGTATGATCGATGAAAATTCTCATGAACAAAAATAAAAGTACGAATGCCTGTGTGCCCCGGGTTTTTGCACTTTCGAATTTATTTTCTTTTTTTTCGAGCATTATTCATCTGTCACGCTTTTTCGTCCGCTTCTTATCTCTGCGTCCGACAAATACGGCTGATTAATCGTCGCGCTGCAAGTCTCCCTGCGAGAATATCGCGGAGGATAATCGCCGAGGAAGTCACGACCCGGCGATAATTCAAGAACGGCGGCAAGACCGGCAACTTTGCTTCCGGTTCACGCTTCTATCCAATTCGCGAGGCAACTTCCTCAATCTTGACTCCAACCGGCAGGTGGATTTTCTTACGCGCGATCCAAGCTCAATCACTTCGAACTCGTATCCAACGAGTCGCAAAAGCTCCGGACAGATATCTTCATTGTAAAAAATTAGTCAATTGTGACGCTGGCTAGTGAGTGGAAAATATATATTTTTTTCAAATTATTGCTATATAATGATGCAGATAAATTGTTAAAAATATTATGGAGCAAAAAAATAGCAATAAAAACTGATTTTTTAAATTTTTACCGTAAACTTTTGAATTTTGCCAAAAACAATTAATTCGCATTTTTTAATCATAGAAAATTTCTGTTCGATTAAAATCGTACGAAAATTTTTCTCAAATTTTGTCTGTTTGCGTTTTAAAAAAATGTTTGTAATTTATTTAAAATAATTGAAACATTTATCTTATGTCGTTCATTGCACAACGAATCTTTGTCCCAAAATTTACTTTTTACTTCTCAATAAATTATAAATATAAATGTAACAATTATATATATGAAACATGTAAAGTATAAAAATATTTTAATAAATGGAGGTAAAAAAAGTAGCACGAAGACAAGAGCGAGAGTCAACGTCGAATTCCGCTCACTCGAGTATAGCAAGGGCATAAGCAATTCAATGCATCTTTTGTGATCGCCTTTTCAATCATTGAAAGCTTCCTCGCCTACGCTCGTAGATCGATAGCTCCGTACTGTGTCTCGAGCGAAGGGAGAAAATATATCCTCGATAAATGCACGTCCACAAAATATTGAAGAGAAAATAAGCTGGGGGTAGAATCGGAGTTTAAGCATTTGAATGTGATTTCGTTGTTGGAAGACTCGTCAAAAAATCATTGAACCAAAAATACAAAATGATCTCGTCCAAGATAAACGTTCAGACAGTTAAACATGCAATATCCTAAAAAATTAATAATAATAATTCTATCTATATATAACTTCAAATGTTTGAATTTATTCTTTCGTTTCGTAAAATGTATTTTATTTAATATCATATTTATTCATTTCAAAGTACTTTTTACTTACAGTGGATATTATTTGAAATTAACACACAAAATGAATGGATTTTAGATCGCGCTTAAATAGTAGATAGTAATTTTGATGCGAATTTGAAACAAATTTTTTTCTTCAAGTATATTTTTTAAATACAAAATAAAGTGGGAAAAGTCCCGAGTTGTTGAACTGTTGGAACGTTAACCTTATTCTGACAGCGTAGATTTTTTTACAGAAAATAGCGAGAGGCCAGGAGACAATTTGCGCGAGTGGTGCGAACAAATGTTCGGGCGGGCATCTCGCGTGAAAGACTTCGCAAAGCATTGAAGTGTCTGCGCGGAGAAATCGAGACGGACTCAGGGAGGAGAGGGACGAAGTGCAGAAACGAACGGAGAGGTTTCAGCGCGACCACTTGCGTGTCGTTCGAGGGCGACACACATCTTTTCTCTCGCCGTTGGAAAAGTTCCATTATGACCAAGCTGTTGTTACTGTCGACGGCGGTGCCCGAAGATGGATGTTTTTCAACTGTTGGTCTCGTCTCGGCAATCGCGCGCGCGCGTCTCGCGATTGTGTGCGAATAAGCGAAAAGTGTCTGCGCAACACGACAAAGACACGCTGCTCCGTCCGTGAACGTACGAGCGTTCCACAGAATCGTCTAACCGGCGAGAAAGAATTTCTCGCTTTCTCCGTTTTGTTAACGACGATATTCTTTCATGCGCTCGATTGAGAGTCCCCCTCGGGCGCGGGAGGGAAAATGCGAGAACCCGCGGGGATGAAAGGAAGCCGACGAGAATGGAGAGCGCGAAAAAGAAATCAATGTGCAGACATGAATTGACCGGCTCCGGGGGATAACAGGGCGCAACTCCCGACAATTTAATCGTCCCTGTCGCCTCGATCCTGCCTCTCTTATTTTCATGATGGAAGAGAAACGATCGAGAGGGAGAACGAAGGAAATACCTTCGTTTACCGGATGTCACGGGAAATGGTCTCCCACGTGGAAATTTTACGAAAATTCACTCAATACTTGTTCTCTATACAAAATACATTTTCTTCAAAACGATGCTTATTACAATTTTATTCTACTTTCCTATATAAGGGTACATTTTACATTGTTTTTGTATTTTAATATTTTATTGAAAATCTTTACAGATTGTAAATTTTGAATGTAAAATAAGAAATGATTAGAAACGATTCATTATATAAAGTATAAAGAGATATATATCGTTACTCGAAATTATGAGATCATGATAATTATTGTTTAAAAAAAATAATAATTATGCATTCAAAATTCATTCTCCACAAAATATCGTCTAAGACACTCATCGAAAAAGTTCATAAAGTTATTTTGCCTTAAATTAATTTTAATTGAAAAGCATAGAATATTTCTCGTTGAAAAGATTCTTGGCTTTTCATTACTGCTTTTTTCACTTTTTTCGTATATTCCGAAAGTAGAAAAAGTCTCTCGATCGATGACCATTATTAGCACCAATTCAATTTAAGTTCGTTCCAGCTCTGATTTCTCAGATCTCTGTTTTCCTCGACCTCTCGAGAAATAACTTTCCGTCGCGAGCGTATATATATCCACTCTCCGGGCAATTATTAGTTAGCCTAACAGTCCCATTGTGAATATTCCCAGAAGATGAAAGAGCGTCGAGCTTTCAGAATCACCACGAGCGAGTTCAATGTAGGACTAAAAATATGCCTAATTCAGTCGAGAATTAAATTTAAAAAAATATTGTACGGATTAATTTATCAAATTATTTAATTTTTTTATTTTGTCTAAAATTTAAAAAATCATGTTATTTGAACTCGTGTATTTCAAAAATGTTTTGAATCTTGGAGTAAAAAATATGTTTCTATACAATTCGATCGAAAAATAAATTTTCACAAAATTTTTTTTATGTTGTATAAATTTTGAAAAAATCGTATTACGAGCTCACATTTAAGAAAAATTGTTAAATGACTCGAATTTGGTATAAAAATTCATAAGAAAAAATGTTAGTTGTGTGACGCGTGGGAGGAAAATGGAGAGTCGTTCTTTGTCGCCACTTGGCATTACTTCCGGCCGCTAAGTGCTCAAAAGTCACTTTAAACCGGGGCTTAAACTATCGCGACACCTCGGCTCTCGTCGGTGCGAGCACGGCGACGTCTGGGTCCGTGGCAAACATGCAAGAGCGCGCGAGACTTTATCCACTTTTCTCCGGAACTGCGGACGTGAACGCAGACCGAAGAGAAGGAAAAAGGATTGAGACAAAAATAGCCTCGTTAGGAAGAAGCTCCGGACAAGATAACCAGGACTACAATAATGAAAGAAAAGAAATTGAAAGAGAAAGAGCCGGACTCGTCTTTAATTTATCGCGCGAGCCAACTTTATGAAGCCACGAGGAATTTCGAAGAGACACACACTGCGCGCTAACTCGAAAAAAAGCGGAAGGATGGAACGGCGAAAAAAATCCCTCCGAGACGTTTCTCATCAAATACCAGGGACAAAGTTTCCTCGAAACTTCTGCAAGTGGAACGAACAATTCTCGCGAGCTTGTTACCAAAGAATTTCCTTTCGAATCTCACGCTGCGCTCTCTGAAAACTCGAAATCCATTAAATTCAGATTCCCAGAAATGTTTTTATAAACTTGAAAAAATGTGCTAAGAAAATTTCCGCCATTTTTTCGTCAGTTTTAAATATATTGAAAAATTCTGCTAAATATTCGATCGATTCGCACTTACAGTTTTGGACTCTCTTATTTTTTCATGCATGGATATTAAATGAAATGAAAATTTCAAATCCTCGTTAAGCATCAGATTCCTGACAATTTTTAATAATTCAAACTAATAACAGAGCGAGAAGATATTCATCGATCGAAGTTATCCTATATTAAAAAAGACATGAGGCCTCGAATATCGTCGAAGACACGAAAAGATATCGCTACTCGAAATTTTGAGATCTTCCCATTTTTGAATCTTGTAAAATCAGGCTGGAGGTCCTTGAACACGCTAAATTTTCTCACCTCACTTTTATTATAACTTGTATGTGTAATAATGTTAGAAAAACGTTTTTTCTACTATTTGTATCAAATATATCCGGATAAATATACCTGAATAGTTCTGGGATTGTAAGTATTAAAAAAAAGAGAGAGAGAGAGAGAAAATTCGTCGAGCGTAACGAGAAAAAAAATTCCAAATTTTCGTTAATCGCTTTGTCATTAGTGTTTCCATGGTGATCGGTCGAGGTCGAGGG
>JAPYYW010004767.1:0-10396 GCA_030522545.1 Cremastinae sp. A BG-2022a
GCTCTTATGGGAGAGCTCTGAAAATCATGATTTTTAACAATAAATATCTCGATATCTACACGGTGAAACCTTTTAAAATTTGATACACGTATGCAAGATTGTATAAAAAAGTTTTGCACAAATTTTCAACGATATCTCATTATTTTGATTTTGTGTTAGAACTACCTTAATTCGATCACGAGACTCGTTGGTAAGCAAGCGCGCGCAATTTTCGCCAACTTTCAAAATCTCGTTCGGGAATCAACGATTTATGAGCATTGGCAAACTTCCTGTATCCGACTGACATTCGCCGTTCGAAGTATACTAAATTATTCCTTTTTCTCCCTTGGCGAAATCCTCGATCGCTCTCGGCCAATCGAAATAAACGGAAGCTCCGAGTATGCCCATTTATTGACTCAGACTACTTAGATCCTTAAAATAATTTCAAAATAGAAACCACAATTTTTGAGGGGTTGAAAAAAAAATTATACGAACCATAAGACGAAAGTAATGTAAAAAACTTAAAAGTAAACAAATTTGTACGAATCCCTCCGATACTGTGAAAAAGTATGACATATATGTATTTTTTTTAATGACTATGTGAGAAAAGACTGTTCATTATAGAACTAGGTATATTTTATTTATATTCTGTAATGAATATTTAGTTTTTAATTATTCAGTACAGTGTAGTCATCACGTTATGATTAATTCTTCTATTATGATTTGTTAATTTACTTTTTTACCTGGCGAATTATACTGAATTATCTTTATAAATTCAATCATAAAGAAAATTCATGATTGACTAAAAACTATTTAAGGAAAAATTAGAGGGTAGCAAACAATGGTAAAAAGTAGCTACATTTTTGATATTCAGTCTCAGAATGGATATATGAAAAAATATTGTGTAAAATTGAAAAATGATTCATATGTATTAGAAAAAAAATCCTAATTTAAGATATGTTGGAGAAAAAAAACTTATTAAGAGATATTATTAAAAGCCTTTTCGTTTAAACATAATTTTTTAACTCAATCATATCGAGCCAACTACCTTGATTGACGAAAATACATTCGCATATATGTACATTTTTCTTGACGAGTAATTGAAGACTGTTCGAGCGGTGTCCTGAGGAAAGCCTGGAAATAGTTCTCGCGATAGAAACGATAGAGAGATTAATGCAAAAACGCGAGAAGATTCATAGAGCGGTTATGAGAGAAAGTGCAGAAATGGAGGAGAGAGATGAGACGAAACGGAAGATACAAAAAAAGAAGAATAAGAATGAAGTGGCGGCTCCGAGATGGCACATCGAGCGGATTTGGCCGGCGTCGGTGAGAAGGAGACCGAGAGAGATTTTCGAGCGGAGATAGAAGAAGCACACGAGAAATAGAGAGAGAGAGAAATAGATAAAAAGAGAGAGAGAAACAGAGAGCAAGAGTTTCGCGGTCGTTTCGAAGCGAAGCAGACAGTTCAACGGGGAGAGTTGTGCGCCGAGGAGTCCGAGCGTGTGCGGGAATTTTCGAGTGATAGAACTGACCGCGGTTGCCAGCAGCCTGGCTCATCGCGTAGTGCATAGTGAAGCGACGGGATGACGGGCTCGACGAGTTTGAGACCCGTCTACGTGTTGGGTCTCGTCGTCGCGATTCTCGCCGTTTCCTTCAACGGTGAGTACTTTTTTCGACCTTATTTCCTCTTTTTCCGTGTTCATTTCCCGTTCCTGTCAAAATCTGTCACTCTCCTTCACCTCCCTCTCCCCCTCCCCTCCTCCTCTTTAAAACTCTTATTCCTATGGACAACGTGAATAATGCGCGAAGGTGCTTTTTCCTCAAAATAATTTTGGACTCGTCAAGGATCCTGAAGAACTCTCAGGATCACTTTTTCACGCTTCGCAAATCTTCCTCGTCGACTCGATTTTCTTGAACCCGATTGGCCGTTCTTCGTTTCGAATTCCGTTAACGCGGCATTGACACCCGGTTCCTAACGCTGTCATCTATAACCCGCCGTGTATTTATAGTGCTAGCTGGCCTACGAAATATTCATCGGCGAGTTATGTAAAAGGCAGCGAGGTAAGGTCGTCCCGATCGCGAGAGCGTTTTTCGCGCTAATTTTCAGGGAAAATTAAAAAAAAAACATGGATAGTCAAAAAGCACTGAAAATTTATCCAATTTTTTCGCAACTTGTCGCAAAACTTTAATTTTCTTTTTCCTAGCTGTTGGGTGATTAAATTATTGATTTTATACGTTACTTTGTCATGCAACAACTTTACACAAACATTTCCTTTTTCGAAATATTCAAAATACACTGAGAGAAAAGTATGGTAGATGTTACTACACAAAAGTGACAAATATATCGATTACTATTTGCCTAATCACATTTTATTTAGACCCTATTCTAAATGTGTTACTAAATGTATAAAATAACATTTAATTGTAATATAATTAGTATAGTTGTCACTTTATGGTGAAATTTACTATCGTGATTTATCTCAGTGTACTCGTAATAAACATTACTTTGCTTTTTAACTTATATAAACCATATCTGAATGACAAACGTCACGCGTCTATCCGTCCTGAGCTTTCTCGAATTTGAGCCAACTTCGGACATCCATATTCGGTAATAAATGAACCTTTTCATTCAAAGAGACTGAAAAACACCTGGGAATATTCTCGTGTATATAGTTTATCTTATTATATTCAATTTTTTGAAAAACCATCGTGTACGTAATGAAAAGTGTCACAGTTTGAACCCCATTTTTGAAGATGCATAAAATCAACATATACCACGACCGACTAAAAAAAATGATACAAATGTTAAGGTATAGTTCTATAATGGACGTATTCAGATGTTTAGATTAATCATATGTTGAGGAAAAATAATCTGTTGAGATTAATTCCAGGACGATTCGTTTTAAAATTGTGTATTGAAGTTCTTTTACATTGCGTGCATTAAGGATGCCTTACTCATGTAAATATTGAGATATTATGATTGTATAAAATATGATAACTTTTAACATGGACGACATGAAAGATGTCGTTTTTGAATAATGGATATCTAGATTTTTTACACCTTGAAGAAGAAATGTAATTTGCCAAAAAATATACTGGATACCATAATCTAACATGAAAATGAACGAAAATTTTTTTCGCGAACGTTATTCCTTGTCAAAACTCGAAAAAAAATTATTTCGATGCGACGCTGAAAGTTTGATAATTCAGACAATAATATAACGCTGTTATGTCTAGACTAGAGGCAAATGTACGAAAAAAACGTGGACTTTTCAGAAAAATTCCACGACGAGATGCCTCGCACGGGTTTCTTGAATCAGCGAAACTCGAAGAATAATTCGCTAGCTAGGGGAATAATTTTCTGAATTCCGACGTTTGATAGCGTGCACAATGTCGCGGTGTTATGCCACGATCGAACGTACGTTAGCCCTCGGTCAGGAGTTTACCTAGCCAGATTTTCGAAACATTCGGTGTCGTCATACGTCATCGTAGACGCGGGACGCTGACGCACAGACGTGACGATTGACTGACGAAGGTCAATGTTACGTAAGGTCCGCTTCGTCGTCAGGATCGTTGTTATCATCAACGCAAAATTTCAACCTTTTTCATCGAGCATCTTAATCATTTTTTTACAATTGATATAAGGTAAACGTCCCAATAGTTGGTTTAAAAAATATTCAAACAAAAAAACTGCTTCAAATTCACATCTAAAATATTGTCTGATATTTTAGTGATCCAAAATTTATCCAATCTCTTAATTTTAGACAATATTTCTAGTAAATAAATACTTGAACGTTTTAATATGTAGGATGTCCCAATAGTTGGACAGAAAATTGACACTGTCTCTAGGGGTTGAGCAAGTTTGTTCCAATAAATTGACGTTATGAAAAATAAACTTCAATGAATGTGAAAAATAATCCATATGATTTTATTGAGAAAAAAATAATTCTAATATTAAAAATAATATAGCAAAAATTGTCCAACTATTGAGACATGTCCATCTATTGGGACATTTACCTTATTTTTTGTTATGGCAACTCGTAAATGATCTCTGTGAAATTTAATAACAATCCTTCTTAATACTCATATACATAATCCTTCCTCGATTTTCGATAAAATTCTCTTTATTACTTGTTGATTATTTACAAAGTTAAATGCCTTGATACTGGAAACTTCAATAAATTTTGCATACATTTATTTCGATTAATATAAAATGAATGTAAAAACACCCTTATGAGAAAAATTCAATTTTAATTAATGAAAATTTTATATCTCCAAGATTTTATTAAAATTGATAGTTACATTTTTTTGATGATACTTTTTTAAAGCGAGCTTTTTGTAAATAAGACACGGTGTCTTAAAGAAAATTGATTATTTTCATTGACAGTTTGATTATTACGATATTAAAAAGCGCGTATCCAACTAACACTATCCAAAAAATAATTACTCACGAAACAGACACATTAGAAGTGATTATAAAATCAATAGTATAATTTCTAAATTTTAAATAACGAAATTTACGTATAATTTCAATCAAATGACTGACTTGATTTCAAAGAGGCGACCGAACAAGGTAAATTAAAAAAAAAATAAGGAAAAATATGATAAACGATATTAATTGAGAATGAAGGTAGAGGATGGGAATGGGATGGGTCGATCGGTGGTTGTGACACGGGGAGGAAGGAAGAACGTCTAAATAAGAGAATGATTGGCGTGCGACAGCCGGCGAGTCCTCGCTCCGTTCTTCGAGAAATTCAAATGCTCGATAAAAATAAAGATTCCCTCGGTTGAATACGAATAAGCTTTTTCATAAAGATATGCGACCGCGGACAGAAGGAGCATCGCTGTTTTCGCGGCCGAGTACCCGTGTATACAAATATTTCCGTGTGTTTTCCCAGGCGCGTGTGTGCCTCGTCGCGAAAACGCCTACCCGAACAGCTAAACTTAGAATCCTTCTCCTGTCCGAGAAGAGACCGCAGACCGGGCTTTGCTTATCTTCCAAAGCGGGCCCTCGATTCGGTTTTCCTCGTGAAAAGCAACAAAAAAATCGTATCACCTGTGCTTGAAGGTGAAACTGTAATTTTTAAGGTAGTTCCATACTTCAATCATTCTTTTCTACACTGAAAACGAAATTTGGTCGATTCAACAAAATATTTTTTTTTCAATACGTTCAACGATATTATTTTGCAAATTCAACTAAATTCTTGGTTTATTTAACTGAAGTTTCATTATTTCAAATAAACTAGTATTGTTTCGACGAAATATTTGTAACTAAATATTTTTCAACTAAATCTGTTCTCAGTGTATTCTCTATATCTTAATAATTCTGTATAAAAAGTTACTGTATGTATTTTCGTACTTTTAGAAGCACTTTGAAAATTTTAAAAATTTTTACTATAAAATAGAGTAATTTTGATTAAATGATCATTTGATCATCTGTGATCAACCAAATGATCATTTGATCAAATTAATCGTCAGCATTATTATGTTTTGTATGAACAACCCTTGTAATTACTGAATCTTTAACACGATATGATAAAACATAATCATTTTTAAAATAATGTTCACTCTGTGTATGAGTTTCAGAGAGCCCAAAAATACACTTGCAGAAAAAAAAGTTGTAAAAACATGGTATTTCTCAAATCTGAAAAAGTTTCGATCACCCTAATTGTTTTCTTGGAAAATTTTCGAAAAATTCTTGTATTTTGCACCGAGAGAAATCACGATAGTGGATTTTATCATAAAGTGACAACTATGTTGATTATTTTATAACTAAATATACGTTTATCGTAAAATAAAATATATTTATGATATAACATAAACAGAATATAATTAGTTTCATAATAATTAGTATAGTTGTCACTTTTGTATATTAAAATTTATGATTTTCTCCCAGTGTGCGGAAAAATTGCTTCAACGATGCTTGTAATTATGCTTTAATTAGACTTTATTTAAACGTTCATGATGTATTAGACGTTTTGTGACGCTATTGTCTAAAATACACTGATAGAAACTATAATAGTAAATTTTTGCCTTATTTCTGCTAAAATCTACGATCGTGATTTCCACGTGTTGTAAAATTTTTCTCATTTATACCCTCTATTTGTGCACGATACCCGACGTTGTTACGTCGATAAGCATGAGAAAAGAGAATAGTCAATATACGAAAATAAGAAAAGTCGCGAACTTGGTTGAAAGCTCGACCCTGAAATGAATGAGCTTGGGTCAGGCTCGGATAAACGGGAGCGGGTAAAAAGCAGAGCAACGAGCCGGTATCCGAGGAAGTTTGCTGGTGAATTCTTGGCTAGACCCGGTTTCGTGTGCCCGAATTGCCACGCGGGTCACCCGAGGTCGTTGTTTCGATCCCGTCTGTCACATCGACGAGAGCTAATCGTTAAAACGTCCAACGGGCGATCCTCGAATTCGTTATTCCCGGTGAAAGCGAGTTTCGCGTATATGCGATAACTTTTGCGTCACCTGACGACGTCAGGTCAGATATTTTCGTCTTCAGCGGGCTCATCTCGAACGCGTTAAAACACGTTCCCCAAAGTTCTATCCATCAGCAGCTTTAGTCATGAACGTCGCTACAAACGGTCCCTTTTCTCTTGTTCCTGATTTCCCGATTAGAGAAGCCAAAAGTATCTTGATATTCAGATGCAGGTGGCTAAACGTACCATATCTCGGCCACATAAAACCATTTTTTGGCCCCCTAGAGGTTGTTTTTTTAAATGAAATTTAATCTACAACCTATTATAGTCGAATCAAAGTTTTCTTTAATATTTGTCTATTTTTTTCCTGCACGTTATATTCTACACACATTTTAGGAGATAAAAAAATATCTGTTTTTTTTATTAACTATTAAAATAATAGTCGAGTGGCCGAAATTTGGTGCACCCACCCTATCAAGAATTTTTCATAGTTGGAATAGTGCTTCGGTAGAATTCTATAATAAATTTTTTATGCATTGTATTAATACACGTTTTTAGGTATACCATTTTAAAGAAAGATTCAACAGATATATCTTTGAATCTAGACGAAAAATGTTATTTCCTTTGTTAATGTTAAGGATATATTTGTCTGCAGTTTTGTAGATTTTTAAGAAAATCGTAAGAATGAAATTGGAATTATCACGAAAAATGTTGGATATGTGCTTCGAAATAGGGAATAATGCATTTTAAATAAATCTTTTTGTCTTTCTAAATAACTTCAATTTGGTACAGTAAATGATTAAAAATCAGATAGAACATTAATATACTTATGTTTTGAGTGCATTTACAGACATTTATAGAAAATTATCAAGAAACAAGTATTGCTGAGATATTTAATTACTCTAAGAATAATGATACGTTAAAGTACTTTCACAAGTAATCTCCACGTGTGAAAATAACATAAATACGATATTTTTCTATAGGAAAAAAGTGTATGAAGATATTCTTAAAATCAGATAGTTAGAATTGACTGAAAAGTGGTTGCTGTCGTGTTGTAGGTGTGCAAGCAGAGGATGAGCAGGATTCGGTGCCGTCCGAGGTTCAATGCCGGCCTTACATCGAGAAAGCCCTGAAAGGTCTTGGAACAGGTAATACTAGACGTTAGCCGGTTAGCCAGGGTCGGACATGGCGATCTCTAGAATGTTTCGTTTGAAGGACCTCCCGAGCAGAGCAGTGCAGAGGATGCTCCGGCTAGCGAGGAGGATACCGGTCAGGGAGATCAATCAGGCGCTGAATCGCAGGTTAATTTTTAATATTTACTACTTTTTGATACTTTTTAACATTATTATATCAAGAAGAGTCGTGACCCAAATCGATGTTCAAGGAAATTTATTAAATTTGATATATGATAATTATGACATTTTTTAGTATTGAATATTTTTTTGGTATTGAAAAATGATTCAATCCTATCAAAAAAAGAAAAAAAACATTGATTAGTCGTTGATTGTATTTTTAAAAAATGCGTCTATTTATTTGAAAATACAATCAACGAATCGCATTCGGTAGGAGCACGACCACTTTTTAAATAGAACCACCTTTGTAAAAAGTGGTTACGGATATTGACGATGTGTGAAGGAAGTAGATGAAGGTACAGGGGAAGACGATGGACCCTCCACCGAGGAGGGTGCGGAAACTGACAGCGTCGTTCAAGACGACGAGAGTGTGAGTGCCGAGGAGCAAAAGGACGAGACCGGGGAGGACGAGGCTGACGAAGAGCCCGCACAGAATGCCGAGCAAGACGAAAGTGAAACGAGCGATTCGAAAGAAGCCGAAGACGATGACAAGACAGCGGAGGCGGAGAGCGTCGAGGAAGGTAATATAGGTATATTTATGTATAATTAGTATACAGTAATTTTCTGTATAATATACAGAAATTTTCTATAATAGTAATTTTCTGTATAATATACAGAAAGTAATAGTAATAGTAATCTGTATAATGTACAGAAAGTAAATGTAGTAAGTAATTTTCTGTATAATATACAGAAAATTGTCAATTTTCTGTATAATATAAATTCTGTATAAATTGTAATTTTCTGTATAATATACAGAAAATTGTCCGATTTTCAAATTTCAAAAAAGTACATTTGAATAAATTTAATTAGCTTTCGAATGAATCTACATTCATTCCGATCGGTTAATAATTGTTCCCGTGGCAAAGATTTTTGCATATCAATGCGAATCGGGACAAGTGAAGTTATCAAATTGGGGACGTATGATAATGGGACGATTTTTTAAATCATGTTATATCGAAAGGGATCGAAGTCAGTCAGTGATTTGTAGAAACGTCTTATTGTGACACCCTTTTGATAGGTCATGATTTAAAAAATTTGTCCCATTGTCACACATCCACAATTTTATAACGATACTGTCCCGATTTGCATTGATATGCAAAAATCTTTGCCACGGAAACAATTATTATTTTATCGGAATGAATGTAGATTCATTCGAAAGCTAATTAAATTTATTCGAATGTACTTCTTTGAAATAAAAAAATTGGACAATTTGGTCGAAAAATATCCTATAAAAACCATCAGATATCCCAATATTAAAGACCCTTAATATATATTTATGTCATTATTGAAACATTACAAAGTGTAATTTTGCTACGCTCATACGAAGCATATATTTTAAACTCATCGGTGAATGAGCATATTTCGTCAATAATTTGAGGAGGTTGTAAAGAAATGTCAAAGTCCGAAAATGTCTTTAAAAATATGAAAATCCGGTAGGAAGTAAAATAAGGCAACTACCTTGACAAATCACGTTGAAATTGAACACAAAGCTCCACAACACGCATTGAAAAATGTCAAAAATGTAGTGACTTCGTACAATTAAAAAAAAATCCAAATGAACTGTTAAATAAATTATAATATAAATTGGAACGTGGACAGCGGTCGAAGACGCTGGAGACTCGGTAGAGCAGGACGGGGATACCGGAGAGAAAGACGGCGACTCGGGTGAGAAGAGCGAGGACGTGAAGTCCGGGGAGGAGGACGAGCAGAGCAAGTCAGCGGAGGAGGATGGCGCGGTGGGCGAGGCCTCGGCCGAGGACGAAGGGGCAGAAGCCGACGCCGAGGACGGGACGACGGAGGATGAATCCGTAGAGGCGAGAGCCGACGTCGAGGAGGCAGCGAGCAGGGAGGAGGAGGAATCCGCGGAAAAGCGAGAAGATTCGGAGGAGAATCAGGAGGAAGAGGGACAGGAGGAAGAGGGACAGGAGGAGTCCGGAGAAAAAGGGGGAGAGGGCTCGGTAGAGGAAGAGCCTGAGGACGGAAAATCGGGGGAGGAGAGGGACGAGACCGCAGAGGAGGTCGCTGAATCCGGAGAGGCTGGAATAAGCGGAGAGGAGGGCCAGGAGGGCGACTCGGGCGATCAGGAAACCGACGCCGAGAGCCAGGAGGAAGCCAAAGCCGAGGGAAAGTCCGGCGAGGCTGACGACACCGATTCCGGCGAGGTCACTCTCGCCGGAGACGAGAGTGAAGAGGGCGAGGCAGGCTCGAAGGAGGAAACGAGAGAGGGCGAATCGGCAGAAGCCAGGGACGAGTCTCAGGAAGATACGGCGAGCGAGGCCGCAGAGGATGAGGGAAAGAGCGCCGAAGAGGCCGACGCTGACGACGGAGGCAGCAACGAGGCAGAGACTCCGGAACAGGGACCGAGCACCTCCGCAGAAACCCCCAGCTCGGAAGCCGACGACGACGATTCTCTGGTCAGGGGAAAACGGGAGGTCGAGGATTACGCGAGCGCCGAGGACGCGAACAAAGACGAATCCGGTGAAGAAGTCAAGTCTGAGGAAGCCGAGGAATCCACAGAAGGTAACGAATTTTCAATCTATTTTATTTAAGGAGGTTGGCTGTAGCCATTTGTAAATGGCGAAAATAAATGAAGTTTTACGTGTTAAAAGTATAGGGAATCGAAATTTGTTAAGGACA
>JAPYYW010004768.1:0-10692 GCA_030522545.1 Cremastinae sp. A BG-2022a
AATGTCAGTGCGGATGTATCTTATATTTAAAAAAGATGAAACCTCTAATCAATTAATCGGAATAGAGTGCATTATGCGAAGTTGCATGAAGAATGCGTCCAGAAGAACAGCAAATTATCAATTGAAACGTCAAAAAAGCGGTCGCGTTGTCGCTCGTATTGTTTAAAAAACGATATTTCATGGTTATAGTCGTTCGGAAAATACGTAGACGAAAATTCTAACAAAAACCATACTTATGTATTTCATACAAAAAATTATTCACTCCAAATTTGAACGAATTTTTATCATTTCCGAAACACCTTAAGGAGGTATTAACGATACGTACTAATCAAACAATTAAAAATATTCCTTCCCCAAAAATTTATTAAAATTTGTATTATTTTTGTTTTCCTTTTTTTTATCCATTTTTTATACAATTGCTCAATCATTTGTAAATAATTGAATTTTTTTTCTGATATAAATTTTTAAAAATCATTTTTTTTTAATCTCGTGGTTAGAAGTGTTTTAAGTTCAGTCTGTTTGATGTCAGAGATCTCGAGGAGTGAGAAGCAGGACTTTCGGATCTTAAAAGAATGAACGCGTAACTTGTGTGTTTGCGTGTGTGGGCAGATGGCTATTTTCTCTCTCGTACGACAGACGATTTACAAGATCTTTCTCGTTCCCTCTCGATCGGTACGATAAACATACGAGGAGGAGCGTGCGAGAACCCTCGAAAGTTGGAGAAAAAGAGAGGAAGCGTCGTGGTGAGAAAAAGGACGAAGATGGGTAAAGGAAAAAGGAAAAGAATGAATACGCAGTAGGAACGACAGAGATAAACAGTGAGAAGGACAACATTTCGAGGACACCACGAACCCTCGAATAAATAAACGTGTCTACCAGATGCTTTCCAAAATTTTCAGATTTTCTACGAAACTACCAAGTTTTTCCATTATATGATGAATTTTTGAGAAAATTCGAAAATCTTTCTTTCCTACCATTCGATTTATAAAATTTGAATTTGTAATTGCATAAACTTTGATTTATATTGTTTATTAATTTTTTTTTGGACTCGAAAACCAGTTTTTGAAGTATTTCCTAAATTATTAATTAATTGAGTCAGATATACAGCTTTAAAAAAAACAAAAATATTAAATAAATTATTAATTACCTATTTTTGAAGATAAAATTGACCAAAAATTCTTAATATCGTTAAAGCTTTATTTTATTAATATTTTTTTTCGAAATTCACTCTTGTTCATGCATTTCAGAAAAATAATGTTTTCAATTGACTAATAATTATTAAACTTTGAATATTACTGCGAATAGATACAAAAGAGGCTAACCACACTGCACTAACCATTAACTTGATAATTATTACTTATATCTCCGGTGACCTCATATTTTTTTGCTCATATATCGCTAATTATACCTTTCCAGAAATGTTTCATTAAAAATTCATATAATTGTATAGTATATGTACGTATTAATTATATAATTTGACATTCATGTTTTATGCACGAAGTAAGATCGCCATGCATAAATTTAAAAAATTTGCAAAGATACATATAGAAAATGATGCGGTATTTTCAATTGTGAGATAATCAATTTTTGAAAGTATGTAACCAATATTATTGATATAATTATCAGTATTGAATATTTTTCTATCAATCGAATCAGAGAGTTTTATTATTTGAAAACTTCTAAAATTCTTCACAAAACATTCTTAGTAAACAAATATTTACCATTTCTTGTCAATCTTAACTTTAATTTAAATTCCTGCAGTTATCATTAATAACATTTTAAATATTGAATAACCTATTGATCTCGAAATGAAAAAAAAACCAATTCATTAGATTGATAATATTTTTGACACATTCTGATAGAGTAAAAAAAATCGTTCCATCAATTATGATTTTGATCGGGAAAAAAAATACGTAAAGGCTTCATCATTTCATTAATTCGTCTACACATGGATATTATATAAATCGTATAAAGATTTTTATAAACAATCTTCTTTTAATAAAAAAACAAATAATAGAAAATATTTATTTAACAAATAATCTATTTTAATAGAGATTTAGAAAAAAAAAGATTTTAAAACGAATTATCTGTTGCTGAAGTCAATCACATAGATATTCAATTTCAAAAGTATTGATTCTATGTGTTTAAACAAATCAAAAGAATAATTCACGAATTTGTTATTTAAAAAAAAACAATCTGCTAGTAACAAAATAAAATTTATTTTATCAGGGTCTCATACTATTTTTAGTTGAAAAGCCCTCTTGAATCAACCCAACCTTTTTTTTAAAATCAGTATTTGATTTTTTCAGTATAAACGTTAAATCTTTTTTAAATTAATTTAATTGATAATAAATGAGAAATAAAATTCAAATCGTAATAATTCTACATATAAAGTAAATTTTAATTAACTGGCGTTTGAGTGCGATTCGAATCGGTCTAGACGAATTTTCGAGGCGGTATGGGCGATAAAAGCGAGTGAGTCTACTGGACGTGTTATTATTATCACATGGTCGTAAGGCGAGTTTACGAAACGAGGGACAGAGATAAAGATAGGAAAAGGGAAAATGGAGAATTCGTAGAGAAAAAAATCTTGAGCGATGGAAAAAAAGACACGAGAGAAGTGTGCGTGTGCCAACGAACCCTGAATATTCATGAATAGGTCTCGCACGGTCTTGTGACTGCTCGGAAAATATAGTTAAGCGATATATTCGTCGATCAGCGTGCACCATACTCCGTGCCTTAACGCCAACGCTCGTTACTTCAAGTACTGAAACTCGAAATTTGCTAAATTAAAAAAAAATAATAATAACACTCTCCAACAGTCCAGTATTCATATACTTTATTAACAGTTTATTTTCGTTTGTTGCATCGTTGCATTTTCTACTGCTTTTGCATATTCAAAGCATCCAGCTGCGAAATAAACCCCACAAATTTCCGCAATAAATAAATCTGCGTTGAAATATTATTTCTGCACCGTCCACAGAATTTTTGAATAAAAAATGAATTCAAAATATGAATCTTTACGTAATAAATTTCTCGTAAAAGATAAAATACTACAGATTTTTTATTTTAGTACTCTTCAAAAATAAAATTATAATAAAACAAAAATAAAACTACTATCAACAACGAGAATTGTTGAAAAAATTTTATCTCGACACGTAATTACTGCGAATAAACTTTTTTTTCTCCATGCAGAAATGAATAGAAATTATAATATTAAGGATGTCTTCCAAATCAAGTTGAATACTTTTTACAAATTTTTTTAAATATGCTTTTTACTGCAATTAGAGAATACTAAAATAAAGTGTCAGATTTTTAGAAATTTAGAATCATCGTGGTTATCTAATAATTATATTTATTAACTTTTAAGAGAGTTGTTCTGACTAAGATTATATCTGTCAATGCTTGGTGTATTACACAATGCGACCTCCTATTTTGGAATTTTTAAGCATTTTTTTAATTTCCAAAAAAATTGTGACGTAATACGTTAAATTCTGTAGATACAGTTAAATAAAAAAATTTTATTTCCATTTATCTCTATACCATATAGTTTTTGAGCTTAAGTTTATTAAGAAAAGTTGTTGCAAATTGTTTCAAGAAAATACTCAAAATTCAAGGTCATTCAAGGTGACTACGTATGTATGAAAATTTAAAAAATCATAATCTTAGGATTTTTTTTTAAACTCGAGGAAGTTTCTTTAAAGTACAATAAAGATGTATGCTAAATTTTAAAAAGGTTCACCATCTAGATTTCAAGATATTTAGGATTGAAAATCGAAATATTTAACACGGGTTCTTATGGGAGAGCACTGAAAATAGGGATTTTTAACAATAAATGTCTCAATTTCTACGTGATGAAATCTCTTAAAATTTGATGCGCATATGCGTAACATATCAAAGAATGACTGTACCAATTTTCAACAAAATCCTAAATAATCGATAAAACTGCAGAACTACCTTAAAACAAATATTTTATTTGAATTTAACGAGTCATAATATACAGAAAAATGTCGATTAAATTCAAAGTATTAATCAAACCTGCTTAATACATGCGATTTTTGAAATTTTAAAGCACTTTTTTCTGGGCAAAAAATAGTGACGTGATAGACCAAAAATTAATTTCATATTTGGATTCAGCTGGTCAAAATACATGGAAATGCATATGCGGATTTTGTTTAAAGTTCAGATTTGGCTTATTTCTTGTAGATGATTTTTGGAAATTTAAGGCATTTCTTAAAGATTCCAAAAAATTGTGACGTATTGGGCCAAAACTAACTTGATATTCGTGTTCAGTAGTTCAAAATACATGAAAATATGAGGGTTTGGTTCAAAGTACAAACAACTTTTTTTGTGATGCGATGTAATTGATACAAACGGCCTGAAACCTCAAGTTTTCCTTTGTCCTAGCTTTCAAAATGATTAGTGGATATAATAAATAGTTTTTATAAGGGGTCACTTTTGTACTAAACAATTGCTTTGTGAAATTAAAAATACGGAATTATGTATGTTCTCACATATACTCAATGTTAAAAATCGTATTTTCAATTACGAATATTTTCATTAAATAATCGGTAGGGGCATATTTTTTTGTGCAGATTTTGTAGCTGATAACTTTTTGAATCGTTTGATCCCATTTTCTCTTTTAAGCAACATTTTTTATAAACATTCTTAAGGTAGTTCTAAATCTACGTCATAGTAACAGGATTTCTTCGAAAGTTTGTGCAAAAACTTCGTTGATATGATCTGCATACCTGTATCGAATTTAAAAAAAGTTTCACCATGTAAATATGGAGATATACATTTTAGTGTTAAAAATCAAAATTTTCTGCACTTTCCCACAAGAACATGTGTCAAATACTACAATTTTTAACCCTAAATATCTTGACTTATTCTGGATAATGAAAATTGTTGAAATTTTGCACGATTCTTTATGATACTTCAAAGGAGTTTTCCCCTGTTTTTTATAAAAATCTCATAACTTTATTGTTCATGATTTTCATAGGTATATAACGAGTACAGGCCATGTCGAATGACCTTGAATTTTGTACATGTTATTCTTTAATAAATTTTCAAAAAAATTTCTGAATAGACTTTAGCTCAAAAATCACATATTACAGAGATAAATAAAGAAAAAAAAATTCTGATTTAACTGATCTGCTACAACTACCATAATTTTTTAGTAATACGAGAGAAAAGAAACGATAAAAATAAAAGTTTGTCTTACAAAGCATCAGACGAATTAAATGTAATCCTTCCCTCGCAGGAACCTTCGTGAAACATTGGACAAAAAGAATTTAAGATTCGTAAGGGAAGTTAGTCTGCATAATTTATATACCGGCGTACACTGTTGTACACGGTGGGAAAAGTTTGAAGCACGTTTCTCGTGAGCTTTCGAATAACCATCATCTCTTTTTTTTTTACGAACAACTTTTAACGCCGACTCATATTATTATGCGTTGAAAGCGGTATGCAAATGTGCAGAGAAAAGGGACCAAACGTCGAAAGTACATGCATGAAAAAAGTTTCGTAATAACGCTCGTATCAAAAACGTTTTTGTTTCGGATACTGAAAAAAAAAAAATGTTTAAAAAGTGCACACATCTTCCGGTGTGATTTCGTGGGAGAACTTTTCAAGCGATATAATATACATTTGTAAATGAAAAATGTACGATGCACGCACGATCTTTCACGTCACGGAAATTTACCACCCACGCACTTTTTTTCATGCTCGCAGGAAATCTAGGACGAGCTCTACCAGCATGTGGGCATTTTTTTCCACCTTTTTTTTCCCCAATGAGGGCTTGGAGGGCGTGTAAACTGAATCAATGAGGGAGGAGGGGCGCAAGAGGAATTTTTAAACATCCACATACGAGGGTTGCACGAACCCTGGATTGTCAAATAAACTCGATAAATATTGAAAGTAGCACGAGGAAGGAAAAAGTCCATACCGGCAAATTAGCCAGGATTACATTTTAACGAAGTTAATTCGACGTAGAATACGAAATTTAGTGGTTAAAAAAATAACAATTTAAATCTTTTAAATACAGTTTCGAAAAATTTTAAAATATTGTATGAAATAAATTTTAAACTTTGTTGGGCTATTCATTAAAATTTACAGTTTTTTTTCAACAATAGCGCCTCTTCGGTAAAAAATATCAATATATTTGTAATTGAAAATTAAATGTAAAATGAAACTAATCAGTTTAAATTCTTTTCTATAGATTTTTATAGAAAACTAGATGAAAATTCTTTGATATCATATAAATATTTGTGCAAAAACTTCGACAGCTTTACCATCTATAAATCAGGATATTTTATATTAAATATCACTACCCTGACATAGGCTTTTTTAAAAAGTTACAATTTTCAACAACAAATATCAATTTCTAGATGATGAAAAATTTTTTAATTTATCACATACCCGAGCACCATGTTAAAAAACATTTGTGCATAGTTTTAAGAAATTCTATAGAAAACCATTTTTACCATAAAACCACGATAAAACTACCTTAAGCTATCCTACTTCTAATACTTAAGGTAGTCCTATTATTTTATCCAATCCGTCAGATTTATTTTTAAAAATTGGAGGCTTCAGTATTTATAATCGAGAACATCTGTGTAAAATTTCATGGTGAGTTATCGACTTGTTTATCGAGAAATTAATTATTAAAAATCACTAATTTGCGCGATCTTGAAGCCCTACAATAATGCAAAAATTCTTACGCCTACTCACTTGAAAATTGAATCCATTTATGTTGAATCATAAAAACTTTATAAAAAATTTAATTCAATTTTCTTTTCTCAATACTTAAAAAAAAATCGTTAATTTTGAATTTGGCACTTTAAGGTAGTTCAAAAGTGATCAATTTTTTAATAAAACGCATGGTTATTGCATATAGATGTGGTAATTTACTTATTTATGCTATTTTAAAAGTTTCACGTTGTAGGCAACGTTGACAAATATTTGAAGAAACAAAGGAGATCTGCGATTTGTAGCTCAAATTTCCATTAATTCTATTTTATCTTATTAGAAAGCTCGGTAAAGGGCCCACACTTGTTTTTAATCGCATATTTTTTAATGAAGTACAAAATGAGAGATTTTTATTTAGATCTGCAGTCTTCAACGACACAGAAACCCAAATAATTGTATATAATTACCAATTTGTGGTATGTTTACGTATTAAAAAGCACATTTTCAATTGAATTTTTCTCGAAAATGACATCGAAAACCCTACTTCATTTTTTTTCTAATAAATTAGGTATTACTCGATTAACTGATGTACCCAATACAAAAATTTTCTTCAGACATTTGTTTGGCTATTATAAAATTAATATAATGATTTTTTTAAATACAAATAACGAAAATATTATATTTTTTCGATTCAATCGTTCCCTTGACTTCAAAAAACCGACCAATCTACCTTGAAATGCTCGTATCGCTTTTCATGGAACCTGGAAAAAGGTTGAAAACGATACTAACAATAATAAAAATAATAACAACAATAACAACAACAATAATAATAATAATAATAATAATAATAATAATATGGAAGGGTTAGCAACTCGGGGGGAATAAAATTCCTCTGGGCGTACACGGGTGACAATTTTTTGACCCTCTCGTCGCTGCTGCTCCCTCGCTCTCACCACACACACGATATATTCTCTTGCGAGCCCGCCAGTCGGAGAGCTCCTATACGACTTCGTCCTTTCCTCATTCCGTCTCTCTTTTCTCCCTTTCCGTCCTACCCCTCATTTCTCCCTCTCACCCTCACCCTCACCCTCTCTCTCTAGCTCTTCGCCCTTTTTGTTTTTGTTTCGTCAGCTCCGTACACCCATGCGACAGCGCGAAAGCTCGCGAGTCTGAAAGATTCTCGTACACGAAAAAAAAAGACATTTCAAGAATCGATACCTGAAACGTAAAAATTACACCAATAAAAAGAAAAAATACAGTTTAAAACACTAAATTAATCTCTTTCCTGTGTTTTTGTCAAAAAATAACGCGGATGTAATGCTATAATTGATCATTCAAACTACAAAAATTACTATGTTTATGTAAAAAAAAACCTAACACCTAAACCTAACTATGGATGAAACGAAAAATCGATACTTTTTTACAAAAAGAATTTGAAAACGGGCACATAAAAAGTAATTATTTAGAGAAAGTATTTTATACAATGTCAGATATAACAGAAAACACTCAATACTTTATGAAAAAAGAACGGAAATTTAAATTAAACATTATAGTATGCTTTTGGCGGGATTTACTGTGGGAATGATGCAAAAATTACAGTTTCAAAATGTATATTGAAAATACGACGTACAGTCTTACAGTTTAATTTTACAGTGTAATTTTGCAGACACCAAACTCGAGAAGTATATCTTTCTCTGTCTCTCTCATTCTATCTTTTTTGCATAAGCGGCCCTATTGCAAGTGCGATATATTTATATACAAACGCATTTCTACAATCCCTTCCTTCTATTTTACACACGAGATACACATTTTCGAATTTTTTCAAAATTTCTCATTTATTTTAATTAAGGTGATTCTCCAGCAAAACGAAAGTCTGGAGAAAATTTTTTTATGGGGTATACCAGTTATTCAATGCCTAATTTACTAAAAAAATATCGAGGGAAGTCGTCGAATGGTAATTACGTAAAAGTATTTGGGTTTTAGTGTTGTTAAGGGGGTAGATGCAGTTAGAATTTTCAAAAATCATTTTTTTTTGTATCTTCTTAAAATATGACATTTCGAAAATATTTTTATAAAGAATACTAATATTAAAAATAAAATTTTTTAAACAAATTGTTTAAACAATTGGCTATAAACAATTAAATGCTCAAGTTTTTGGCAAAAAATGTGATATTTGGATTCAACGCATGAAAAAACGCAATGAAATTTAACTTTTTCCAATCAGTTCGACTTTAAATTAAAAAATTATACAAAATCTACATCGAAAAACTTTGAACGCGTTTTTCTCAAAACTATATTTTTTAGGTCAGTGATCGCTGTAACTTAAAAACTACTCAATGGATTTTTATCAAATTTTGACATCTTATTTTTGTCATTAAAAACTAGTCTTTAATCGAAAAATTTTAATTGTTGTTGAAATAACTATTTTTTTAAAACAATTAACTATTGATTTTTTGGTCAAAAATCAGGTTATAAAGTTTTAGAAACCGCCATTTTGTGAATTTTCAAAAAAAAAAGTTTCGATTAAAGACTAGATTTGGTATTTAAATTTCTTTTATTTCAGATGATCCAGAAGGCTGTTTTGATGATTACAGCGAAGTATTACTCGCAGAAGAGGGTCTAACAAAGATGGTGATATTTTAATAAATAATAATTTTTTTATTTCGGTAAAAGCTTAAGCTAAAGTATTATATAAAAACCCTGTATAATCAATTTTATAAAATAAACTCAATTACTATTTTTAAAAATGATTGAAAATGGACGATTAAAAAAAATATATGTACCCTTTACCGAGCTTTCTAATAAGATAGAATGAATGCAAATTTTAACTACAAATGGCAGTTCTCCATCGTTTCTTCAAATATTTGGCAACGTTATCCATAACATGAAACTTTTAAAATATGTAGCATAAATAAATAAATAAACAAAGGATTGAATGTAATAATAATGCACTTAAATAATTATGTGCATTAAATGGACGGTAAGATTGTGTGTTTTTTTTAAATTGAAGCCAAATAATTATGTATTACTGTGGATTACAATATCAGCAAAAAGTATTTCAATCTGTAATGAGCATCATTTTTAATTCACAGAAAATTTATAGAAAAATGTATAGAAATTTAAAAAAATTTACAGAAAATATGAAAAATAGATTTTGGTCAATTTTACACCGAATGATAAGTACTCGAAATCAAGTTTACGCTCTCTGAACGCTGAAATGCGAAGAACGAAGAAAAACGGACTATTAAACTATTATTTTAAACTTGCAGTAGACAATTGTGATCGATGAGAATTCGTAAGAGACTTGAATAATTGAGAGCATAAAATTCGTTGTATTTTCCAAACGTGACGGCTTGTACACGAAACGGAATAAACGTTTCCTGCATACATCAAAAGCAAACGACCGACAATAGAGATGGCAAAATTTTTTTTCCAAACTACTCGAAAAAACTTGTAAATAAATAACGCGTATTGATCTATTTTTCACAAAACGGTCTACGCACGAAATCACGTAATATGTTCGGATGTTAAACAATTTATTTCCAAACTACCCGAAAAAAAAAATTTTGATACGTAAATTTTGTTATATTCATGAAAAATATTTCATAACTCAAAAAAAATTGTAAATAAGTTACTCGTATTAGTTTATTTTACGTGGAACGGTCTACGCACGAAATCGAGTAACATTCTGGGGTGGTCAACCTTTAAATTTTGTTATATTCGTGAAAAATATTTGGTAACTCAAAAAAAATTGTAAATAAGTTACTCATATTAGTTTATTTTACGTGGAACGGTCTACGCACGAAATCGAATAACATTCTGGGATGTTCAATTATTTCCTTCCAAACTACCCGAAAAAAATGTAATATGTAAATTTTGTTATATTCGTGAAAAATATTTGGAAACTCAAAAAAAATTGTAAATAAGTTACTCGTATTAGTTTATTTTACGTGGAACGGTCTACGCACGAAATCGAGTAACATTCTGGGGTGGTCAACCTTT